>JAFIDM010082168.1:0-10112 GCA_023159025.1 Thereuonema tuberculata | reverse complement strand
GAAGAAATTCTAGATGGATAGATGTGATGAAAAAAAGAAGAAATTCTTGACTAAGAACTGTTATCCTGCATCAAGAATGGATTTTATTATAGTAAGATTCAAATTTTTCAGGATTTTTTTTTACACTCTTCTACTGAGAGTTACAAGGAGCAAATAAGAGAAAGAATGCATTGAAAAGGCTTATCGAGGTACTTGTCAAGTGGTGTCTCGATTTAGGTTTTAGAGGATTTACTAGTTCTCTCAAGTGCTACTAGATGGCACTATGTGCAGTGATCATCATGAAACATTTTGAAACTGGATTCTTCGGTTTCGAAAGTTGGATTCCAAAACAGAATCTATAAACTTTTCAAATTTTTTTCTCTTTCTTTATTTATTTTAAATTTTTTCCCCTTTGATTTATTTTTCTTTTTCTTCTTTGTTTAATAAAAATATTGTTTTTCATTTTTCTATGGTTATGTTATGAATATTAGATGGAAAAGTAATATATGATTAGAAATAAATTAATAATATTCTCAAAGCATGGAAAATAATATTTTTTATTTGAAGTATTTTAATTTATTAAATATAAGATAAGGCATATATAAATAAGCAACTTATTAAGTTTTTTTTTTTTAATCTTAGTCTTTTTTCTTTCATATACTGATAATCTTTATTTGGCCATTTTGTTAATATTATTAATGTGTGTGTGTGGTCGGTTCGCACCGAAGTGCGAGCTTCGTTGCCGAAGCATCCGTGCTCCAGGGAGCGCTAGTGTTCCCAAGACGGCGAACCCCTAGCAGACTCCCTAGAATTACAAGGGAAAGATACTGGGGTGGTTTCCCGTGGCCTTCCCCAGGACGCCATTAAGGAATGACGTCAGACCGAAGAGAAAGTGAAGAAGAGGCTACAACACAGGAAAGGAAATTTTTGAAACATCCATGCTCGCTACCGGGATTTGAACCCGGGCGCTGGCACATTGATCTCACGACAGACCGACGCCTGAGACCGCTCGACCATACCAGCGCGGCAATATTATTAATACTGGAACCATTAAAATTGATGGATAAGAATTTTAAAAGTATTCATTTATAATTTAACAAAAACGCTTCTGAAAATAAAGTTTTATAAATTGAAATAATTGATTGAAGTAGGTCTATTTATCCTGATAATTCTTCAATGCTCATAATTTTTTTAATTAAAATTATTTTAGTTCTAATTTCATTTTAGTTCTAATTTCATTTTATGTTCGTGCTTTATACATAATGCTTAACAAACAAAATTCTTATTCAGGTGTTTTTTATTGCATTGTTGAAAAGTTGAACAATTATAGTCGATTTACTGTAAATCTGAAGACACGTGATCTCAGTTAACCAATCATTATCATTTCCTTTCTTTCCTAGAGTTATTGCTTAGTCGCGTCTGGAATACCGTTGTAATTATTTCCGGTGTTTACATCAAATTCGTCATCGCGCTACATTTTTTAATTTTTATTATTTTTGTTGGTTTTTCAATATTATGAATATAGTATATTTATGCATATAAATTTTATTTATTTACTTTTAATTTTATAAAAAGTTAGTTTTTAGTCGTACATTTCTGTTATCGATGCCGGCTGCTCTCTTTTCTTGCCCTGCGTTTCAAGCATTGGGCTAGGCTTAAGCGAGGCTTCGGTTGCCTTAACAATATTGAACACTGAATGAGATGAAATATCTATTACTTCAGCAGTTTTACGATAGAGATAGATGACTTGAAATAAAAAACATTCCAAATAATTCCTCTCGATTGACTCTTCAAAGTTTTGTTGGCAAAACGAACAGCGGTGTGTGTTCAGCAGCAGCCATGTTCAGAACCACGTTCAAAACGGAAGTATGCGGAGTAACTAATGCCCAATCGTTTACAATATATAGAGTTCTCACGTGTCTTCAGATTTACAATGCATGGACTTTTGTAGAGCTACATTTCACCAAAACAGAAAATCTCAGAAAAGCCCCTTGATTCACGTCTGTGAAGCTGATACCCCCCCCCCCCCATTCCGCAATCATAAATTCAGGAAAAGGACAACATGGTTCATTTGTGATGTGCTTATTCCGAAAAAGACAAGGTAATGCTTTTAGACAGTGTCAAAAGCAAAGCGGTCCCATAATATGCACAATTGTATAAACAAAATAATTAAAAGCAAGAGCATATAAATGCAAGACCGTTCCTTTATGTTTTATAGACAAGCTGTAACTTAGGGGCAGCTAATACAATGCTTCGTGCATCATTTGTTAAAGAATTTATGAAACAATTACGTTTGTAAATATTAATAATGATGTCCTGTTGGCAATTGTTAGTATTCTTATGTATGAAGCATCAGTATTATTACTGTGTTAATTGTTATCATTATTACTAAGAATGGTATGAAAAACGTTAATTTGGGGGATCAGGGAGTGGTCCTACAGGTCTGATTTTTTCTTTTTACGTTGTCACCTATTTTTGATGCTGATCACAATGGTGAAGGTTTCATTCTAATATCTCTAATCGTTTGACCGCTACAGAGTGTGACATACAGACAACACAAAAGCAAGAGCGGTTCCCTACGTTAACTGTAACATGGGACCGCTAAAGATACACTCCCGTGCAACTAAATCGACTCACTCCTTCAGAGCGCACAAAAAGGCGTATATTTTTTAAATGGCTTAACCGATTTTCAAAAATTTTTTTTTTTGAAAGCCTAATGTTTTTACTTTACAATGACACCATTATCATTAAAATCTGTACAATATTTTGTTTTATAATGCATTTTGAATGAAAACGCAAGCAAAATGCATGCTTAGGAAAAAAATTGTAGATACTTAAAATTAAAATACAACAAAAAATTCAAGCAAAACAAGGAAATTTTTTATTAATCAATACTTGGTATTGCCTATATGACGGCTTGCATGCGGTTCCTCATAGACCCTACTAAGGTTTCGACAAAGTCTTGGGGATCCCATTCCACTGCTCCTAAGAATCTAGCGCAATCTTGAGCTCGTTGATATTAGACGGTGCCGGATTTCTGGCTCGGACCCTCCGTTTGAGCTCGTCCCACAAATGCTCAAACGGATTCATGTTGGGACTGAGGGCTGGCCACTCCATCGTCTCGAGACCAACCTCCTCCAGGAATTGCCGAGTGGTATGTGCTGAATGACACCGGGCATTGTCATGCACCAACATAAAGTCTTCCCCGATATATCCTGCGTAGGGCACAACATGATCCAGGAGAATGTCCTCAATGTATCGTCGAGCAGTCAGATCCCCCTCCGGCCTCCATCAGGTATGAAAACAAGATCTGTTTTTCCCTCAAGGGATATGCCAGCCCACATCATGCAGGAACCGCCGCCGTACGAGACTGTTTCAGCAAAACAGCACTGTGAAAATCCTGGACGCCGGTAGACCCGGCCTCTCCTATCATTACCATGGAGACACATTCTGCTCTCATCAGTGAATAGGACGGACCACTATTGCTCGATGCTCCAATTGATGTGTTCCCGAGCAAATTCGAGTCGTGCTGTGCGGTGACTTACGGTCAAGTTTGGGTCTCTAGTGGGCCGTCTTGGAGTGAGGTTGGCTTCCTTCAAGCGTCTTCTGACTGTCCTTTGACTAACATCTACTCCACGAACTTGTGTCAGCTCCTGTTGCAGATCAACGCCCGTGAGATGGCGATTTCGCAGTGAAGTTGAAATAATAAAGCGATCGTCCCTCTCAGATGTGCATCGGCGCCGTCCAGTGTGTGGTCTCCGAGTGAAGGTACCAGTTTCCTGAAACCTTCTGAATACTCTTGAGACAGCAGATTGGCTCAAGTTTAGTTGACGAGCGACTTCTCGTTGACTGTGGCCTGCTTGCAACAAAGCAACAACTTGTGCGGCGTCTTCTGGCGTAGTATCCATGGATTTGTGAAAACAATGAATTAAACTTGCAGAGATGTGTACAGATGAACGTCTGATTAGTGACTGATAAGAAATATCGGTCCACGTGGGATTTTATAGGGGAGTACGGCGCGCAACTCACGGTTTCCGTTCAGACTGCATTTTGCTACGCTTACGTTCAGATCACATTCATTTGGAAAATATTGTACTGATTTTAATGATAATGGTGTCATTGTAAAGTAAAAACGTTTGATTTTCAAAAAAAAAAAAAATTTTGAAAATCGGTTAAGCCATTTAAAAAATATACGCCTTTTTGTGCGCTCTGAAGGAGTGAGTCGATTTACTTGCACGGGAGTGTAGTTTGTTTCTGAAAAAGAATACTAAAAAAATCTAATTAAAAATCATCGGGGCTTAGATATTTAAATCAAACTTATTAAGAAAACCTCTCGAATCTGGAAACGGCCAATTTTAATGAAACTTCTTAGGATTAATATGTAGGTTGACCTAATCAAATTATCAAAATGTTAGAGGCGGAATCGAAAAGGAAGAGGAGAAAAAAATAAAATAAAACAAAACTCGATGGCTGTTCTCTTCTGTTAACTTACTCCCTCCGCATTTCCGCAAAGCTGTCTGTGTGAATATGTGGCTTCGCGCAAAAGATTTTTGTGGATATTTAATATAAATAAGCGAGTTACCTGAGAGAAAAAAAATATTCTTCCCAAATACAGATATGTGATGAAATAAATGTGGAAAGAGCAATTGTCATTTGTGCCTAAAGTAAATTTGCAAAAACGAGATAGGAAACAAACGATGAAGCATTGTTCAAAGCAAGAAGTTGTAACATAGTTTTTGTTTTGTAACAATAAACAAAAAGAGGAAAATTGTTAATTTTAGTAAATAAACTGAAAAATTGTTACTTGGAAGAAATGCAAATTAAGTCAAGTTCAACACAAAAGGGAAGAAATAGTTTTCTCCAATGTATTAACCATTTACAACAAGGAATAAAGGAGAAGATATCGTTCTTTAATTCAAAGTTTGAATAAATACACTCGTTTGGATCTCCTAGTAAAGTAACTAAGCATATAATATTTGAGAATGAATGTAGGACATTTCTCATGCTTTAAAAGGGTTAAATATGATATAATTTACAGAAGCAAGAGAATCAGCTACAGATGTGAGGAATTATTCTATCTACCTTTTAAACGTAAATGAACACAAAAAGATAAAGTAACTATTTCTTATTTGAGAAAACAGATCCCAAGATAGGAAGAGAATTCCAGAAGAAGGCATTAGAACTGTTTAATGTTATAGTTAAAAGTAAGTAAATCAGTTAACGCAGTATTCTATTGTCCTCAAAATGAAAGATGACCGGCGGAAGTTTGAACTGCGCAGCCCTTCCGGTAGCTGATCAATTATGTTTTCCTGTCACAATGGACGCCCGTCGTCTGTTTTCACTGAGAAAGACATGTTGATAACGCCAAATTAAAACTTCTCTCGACTATTTACCGTTATTTCAATACCAGTTGCTAACAATAAGTATTTATATAAATAAATAAATATATATTATTTATAAATACAATGCTCTTTTGCAAAGTAACGAGCCTTTACCGTAATGGCGATGTCCAGTGATAAACTCATACGGAAGTGCCTGACCAGAGTAATCGATGATACATGCGCAGATCTCACAAAAACAGGGCGGCCATCATTCACTGGGAGCACAATAAGTATTTTAAAAAATAAATCTAATTTTCTCAGATCAAAGTCTATATTGTATGAAAGTTATTCGATCGTTCAGAATGAAATGTACATTTTATTTCTAGAATATATTTCGAATTATTTTTATCAACATTAGACTTCAAATGTAATTATTTCATCGTTGCTTATTTAACTTTTATTTATTTTAATTCCTAAAACTGCTCAAGTAATTTTACCATTTCATTGAAAGGGTGTAAAGGGAAATAATGTTTTTATCAAATTTTATTTCCCGTACTAAAAAATATTCAATTGTTTTACAATTTTAACTGCTACTTTTATGATGTGAATAAGTCACGTTAATTACGAATTTTTTTCCTTACGGAATTCATAATTTTTTTTCAAAACTTATTTAATATTTCGTCATGATAAAAATTTCATTTACTTCTGAAGTTTGAATTTACAGCAGACAAACAAAATAAATTACAAATAAAGAAAATATCTATGAGAATCAATGGAATTTGAAATTTATTATCAAATTATTGAGGAAAAAAATACCAAATACAGATTTTTGAAAATAAAAATGCCTTCGTTTGTTCATATTTCATTTATTTATTTATGTTAACTAAAAATACAACCAAAAATACAAGAATAATTAATGGTGACATGATTATAGATATATTGAATCAAAACAACAAAATTTAATCTGATATTACTTCGAAGCTTACTATTCTGAAAGGAAAAACAAAAACGTTATATAAATCTACAAGAGAAGCCAAGACCTCAGTCTTTACGCCTACTGACCATTTCTTTCAAAGATGACTCAAAACTTTAGTTGCCAATATTATACATAGTATATATATAATACATAGTGATATTTCAGGCCATTCTTCTACTATTTTTGATCAAGAAATAACCGGGTGATCAAGAAATAACAGGAGGTGTTCGGAGCCCTGTAGCGTGTTATGTACTAGACGAAATAGAACAAAATTTGGCCACCATACACATTAAAGTATGCGGTTTCGATTTGTCAAGAAAAAAAAATTAATACCAAACAACGCCGATAGGGGAAGTTCTGGCGCTGCAAGCGCATAATGCGTGAAAAAAGAATACATAACTGGCAATGGAAACAGTAAATAACAACACACCCAAAACCAATGAAAAACGTTTATTATTGCAACCTATAAATTTGGATCAAGGTGACCACCAGCCTGATGTTCCACTAATTGCATGCGGTACAAGAGGTTTTCGACGGTGGCTCGCAGCATATCGGCATTTATTCGTCTGACATGTAACGTTACTTGATCTTTTAAGGTAGGAATGTCAGGAACATGAACTTGATACGCAATGCTTTTCAGGTAGCCCCACAACCAGAAATCGCAAAGATTCAGATCAGGGGACCTCGGAGGCCAATTCATGGGAAATGCGCGACTAATTACTCTGGCGTCTGTGAAATGTTGATGCAGGTTCCTTCACCCGACGTCCGATGTGCGGTGGCGCACCATCGTACATGAAAATGGTAGAATCGATATAATTTCTTTGCTGCTGTTGAGGTATCAGAAAGTTCTCGAGCATAGCGGCCTACCTGTCGGAATTGGCAGAACAAGTCAGTAGTCCATTTCTACCAACTTCAAAAAAGTGCGGGCCGATGATAAAAGAAGCAGTGGACCTACAACAAACTGTGACTTTCGGCGAATGTAAGGGGATCTCTTGACCATCGTGTGGATTTGTATCAGCCCAAATACGGCAGTTGGGTGTGTTGATATCACCGTGCACATGGAAGTGAGCTTCATTGCCCCATAATATCCGCCAAGGCCACTCGTCACCACTTCCAATCGAGCCAAAAATCTCAAAGCAAACTCTATCGGGCATTTCTGTCCCCTGGGAGCAATTCTTGAATGGGTGTTATCTTATACGGATAAAATTTCAGGATCTTTCGCAATATCTTCTGCACCGTCGACAACGGGATATCCGTTTGTCGTGATATTAAACGTGCACTGCTGGTACCCTGCTTTTTAGCTATCGCCTGATCCTGAACGGCAGTTGCAACTTCTTCAACTTGTTCCTGCTTGATACGTTTACGTCCTCGGCCTGGTTGCACACCAAGAGTTCCTGTTCTTTCAAATTTTTCAACCATTCTTCGTAAGTTAGTTATGGTCATAACTTATTAGTAATAAGTTAGTTATGGTCATCGGTCCTCTAAGTAACTGTTTTAACCGCCGGTATTCACGAAGAGCAGCATTGGCATTTTCATCCCGCTGATAAAAACAGCTTGACTAATAAGGCACGATCACATAGTGACAACGCCATCGACGGGCGACTTCTTGCAGAATGACTAGAATTCCCGCAACCCCTCGTTTCATCCTCGATATCGTGTCACAAATTATCCGTATATGCAACTTTCATGATGCATTTTTCGACCTCAGCGCCAGAATTTCCCCTATCGGCGTTGTTTGGTATTAATTTTTTTTTTCTTGACAAATCGAAACGGCATGCTTTAATGTGTATGGTGGCCAAATTATGTTCTATTTCGTCCAGTACATAATACGCTACATGGCTCCGAACGCCTCCTGTTATTTCTTGATCACCCGGTATATAATGAAAATCAGTCATCGAATTTAAACAACACATTGTTGTAAAAAGAAAAAGGAAAACAGTAAACTTGATGAACATCTTTTTAAAATAACAATGTTTTTAAATCAGATTAAATCAAACTCAACAAACAACCCTAATAATTAATCAAAAAATTTAATAAGATTATATGTAAATCTACTATTTCAGCCAGTTATGCATGCAATTATAGTTCAGATAATATTCAAAATAACCTTGGCAAAAATGAAAACAGAAAAATATCTCTTTAGCAATCATGGATGACCAAAGATATATATGTATATGCGTATTAAGGAAAACGATAATGTATAGAAAATCAAAAATACAATGAATAATAAAACTTTAGAATTTCAATACAAAAGGAAAAAAAAAATTGGTTAAAAATTTTATAAATACGATCAAACGCAATTATTATACATCCGGCTCTCAAGCCCATTTATGTAATGCATTCTTTTTTTCTTTTTTAATAATATATATATTTTTTAACATACATTATTGTGTTAATGTTTTACTCATTTAATATTTAGCACACGTTAAACTCATAATTAATAAAAAAAACTTTAACTTAATAAAAATTATAACAGCATTAATTGGAAATACATCATTCTGTAATTCACAAAAATAATAATGTTAATAAAAACATTGAAATTACTAAACTTATAAACAAATATTGTAAATCAACAGCTTTTGAAGGTCTTGCTAAAGAATTTAGGAACTGTAGTCAAGATAATGCACACAATAATATCACAACTTACAGAAATCGACAATCACAATCTCAATTTATAGTATTAATTATTTATCGAATGTAATTAACTTTATCTCCATTATAAAAAAAATAAATGGCTACTAAACATTCAGAAGGAATAAAATAAAAATAAGTGATATTAAAAAAGAACGACTCTTCTTTCGTAGAAGTTTTAATTGCAGTATTTAAAAATATATTCAATTCTGATCATGTCTACAGTTATTGAAGCACGGAAAAAGTGCTTCACACGGGTTGCCTGTTTTTATTTATGTATTTATAAATTATAAACAAGCTAAATAAATGCAATAAAGAATTTGAAGTAATAAAAATACTGTGCATTAGTCTTGGGTATTTTATTTTGGTCTATTTATTTATTATTTTGCTTCTGATTTTGGTAATTTAATTAACTCAAATCAACAATTTTTCAATCTTACATGAAATCTTAATAAATCCAGGATTGACGTTCTTATTTTCTAAAATCTTTCCTCATTTGGTAGTTTTTATTTTTATCTTTTTTAATAATTTGATAATAAATTTCATATTCCATTGATACTCATAGATATTTCCTTTATTTGTAATGTATTTTTGTTTGGGTAAGGCTCCCAGCGCGATGGACCTACGGGACGAAGTTGGGGCCGGGGGATCAGCCCGACGCCCTCCCGCCTATAACTCCCGGGAAAGAAACCAGGTACCCATTCTACTGAGGGCTGGGTAGGCCCTAGGACTCGTTTAGAGGAGAAAAAAGCGTGGAAAAATTCCCGCCCTCCGCCGAGGCCTTAGTCAGAATTAACGACCCTTTACCCAAAATGATGGGTTTTAGGTCGGAACCGCCGAGGCCGGGAACCGAACTCGCCACCTGCAACCCGCAGTCAAGCGCTCCTACCCGCTTGGTCACCGATTAAAAAATTAAAAAAAAAAACAATAAAAAAAAAAAAAATTTGTGTCTTTACATCTGTCTTATTTTATTTCTATTTATTTTTATTTTTATTTATTTATTTATTTTATTTATTTGTTTTTGATTTATTTTTATTTTATTTTACATTAATTTTTTGTTTTTAATACATTAATATACGGCTAATGAAAAAAAACTGAAGGATATATTTAAGGATTTAAAAAGTGAGAATATTTAATTATTTATTTACTTCTAATCGTATATTACTTTTCTACCTAATATTCTAACATAACCGTGGATAAAAAAC
>JAFIDM010082166.1:0-10115 GCA_023159025.1 Thereuonema tuberculata | reverse complement strand
AAATGTAATACATTTTTAATGTCTTCTATGATGAAGATGTAACTTTTAAAGCATTCTTAAAGTTGGTTCCAAGTTAGGAACTTATTTAATTCCAAAAACAAACCTGTATAATAAATTTAGGATAATCAATTATTAGGCCCTGAAACCTACTCACTTGACTGAAGATCAAATGAAACCAAGTATAATTTATAATATCTATAAAGGCAATAAATTAATTTTAAGATAAAGTCTATTCTCAGATTTCCATCGCATTGTGAGGATTGAGAATACAAGACTTCCGGGGTCATTTTCAGGCTAGAATGGGATGAGATCAAAATAAATTCACTTTTTAATTTGGACCATAAATAAATATCGTACCACTTTTAACGAAATCAGTCCAATCATTTTACTTAAGAATTCAGGATATTTTTTTTGAGGGATGGAAGAGATGGAAATCAAAATAGTTGTGATTGTATTTTTAGTTGATTTATAAATAAGTTATGTACCATATTTTCTTTTTATTATAGAATTCCTCCAGCAGCTTTGACTGCTCGAACAAACAGACTACGTAGACTAAGTAGTGGTTAAACTAAGTAAACAAAAATGTTCAAGTGAATTAGTAAGACTTCGCAAATTGAGTCAATTAAATGAAAATACAAATAAAATCTAATAAATATACATATATAAACTGAAATAACATAATATATGTAGGTGGCAATCCTAAAACAATTTGTATTAATATACGGTCATGTAAAAAAATATATGTTGATAATATTATATAATTTTGCTGCTTCATTATAGCAAACGTAAACATTCTTTGAAGAGAAGTCAGTTCATTGATATGTCACTTCAAAACATTGAAGTGTAAAATAAATAAACAAGAAATGAAAGTTACCATTTGAATTTGTTTAAGCTTTAGAGGCTCCACTGAGATTCGGACATATAAAATAAATTTTGTTTCATTTGAAGTTATTTTAATGTAGTAAGTTTCAGTTATACAAGCAGAGACAATTCGATAGGTTAAAAGAAATTGATGGACATGAAAAAAAATGTGTTATAAAAAAAGCATTAACTCTTATTCACCGTAAATGATTATTTAAACATAGAAACAGATTCATATATTTTAGCTGTCAGAAAAATTGATGTTTTTTTCCTGCTGAGATCATCATTAATGGTAATGACACTTTTCTGAAGCTAATTTATACGAAATTGTCTGTAGTTTGTTCTTAATAGTAATGCTATAGTGATTATGTAATTCAAATGTTCTTCATGAGAGATTCATTAAGCTTATGACTTGGGGAAAAAAAAGAAAGAAAGAAAATCGGTCAAGTACAGAACTGTACTGAGATCGACTTAAGCAGCGAAGTGTATAGATACTCTCTACTGTTTTAAGGTAATATCAGTTATTTTAAAAGTATTTTTTTTAAACGGAATTTTTTCATACAAATTTTTTATTTATTAGTCTTTTTCCTAAAAGAAAGTGTAATATGTGTCTTTGTGTCACTGTGTGTCTTTCTACTTCCCATGAATCCCTTAAAATAAAGCACTAACAGGCTCCTTCTGAAATTTAGTTGTATTTTCCGTATTTGAAAATTTTGCCAATGTAGATGCATTTAAAGAAATTAATGTAAAGTGATAAAACTTTCGGTGGATTACTAATTCTCTGACGACAAATAATCAACACTAATAGTATACTAAAAATTCTTTTTTAATTTTGAAAATTTAAATTATTTAGTTAGTGTGACTAAAATAAAAAATAATCGAACGGTTGCTACAATTTTATCGAAATTTATTGGCTTAGGTCCGACCTGTCGTAAATGTTTGGGGGGTAATTATTAGCATATAGATAAAAATATGAAAGTAATATTCAACGATTCTTGTTAGTTATGATTTTCCTTTGCGTAGATTTCAAGGCTTTAAAATTGAAAGAAAATAAATAATAACATTTTGTGACGTGTAGGCTTTAAATTCTTTCTGAAGCTTTTTTTATTTGATTAGGTGTATTACATTAAATTTATGTTTCGTTTTACTGTCAATTTAATTATCATATTTATAAAATGATTAGTTAGTCGAAAGAAATAGGAAATATTAATAACATTAACAAGATAATTAATGAATTACAGTAAAACCCCGTTATTACGCTCGTCAAGGGACCGTGACCTACAAGCGTAATAAGCGGGATAGCGCTATAAACGGGGAATGATTTATATGATGGGGAAACATTTAGACACAATTTTACAGGAAAGATACTTGATTCTGAAATAGATATAGTGCAAATGTGAGCTTATTTCCTATTAAAAAAATCTTTGATTGTGGTTTGCCGTGTGTGTATGCTACTGTTATAAATTACGACATTTTCAATGCGGTTCAAGAAACTATTAACATCAATTGATACTCCACTAGGAGCAATACAAATATATTTTCGGAGCAGTTTTAGTGCACTGCCCGCTATTTCTCGCGCCTTTTCTTGAATGATTGGATCACTTAATGGCACTGATGCATCACGGGACTGATGAATCCATTCAATTAGAATTTCCTCGGCATCTTCACATTTTCCACACTACTTTTTTACGTTTGCAACCATCCTTCGCTGAATTGATAATTCCATTCTTATTTTTTATTATTGTTCTCAGACTGGATCAGGGAATTCTTAGATTCTTCGAAAACCTTCTGATTTAGTGTAGAATTCTCGTCGTACTTACGAAGAATTTGCAATTTTTCACTTATAGAAAGGGATTTCCGCTTCGACATTTTGCACTAACTTACTGTATCACAGACCCGCACTTCATAGAGTTCGAAGATTCCCTCCTACCAGGGAAAGAAAAGAATCGTTACAGTGTTACATTTCTTTTCGATACAAAATTTCCGATATAAAAAAGCGCTACAAGCGGGATTTGAAGCGTTATAAGAGGGTAAAAGTATACAGAGTTATATAGAAAATTCCAGGGACCGCATGAAAGGAGCGTAAAGAACGGGATAGTGCTATAAGCGGGAGCGTAATAACTTGGTTTTACTGTAATTATATAAGACCATCCCCACAAATAAGAAAGACATAATTTATAAATCAAGACATAATAACAGTGACATGTTTCGAAAATTCATCGTCAGACTGTAAATAAACATAAAACGGAAAAACTTAGGCTTATAACAGCCTTACAATACAGAACATCGTAAGTAATTAACAATCATTTACATAATAATTAACATTAACGCAAGTTATAATCTAATACCCCTTTGATAGATAGTTCATTATTATAACAATTGGTGGTTTTAATAATGACTGACTCGAAGAATTTACGCAAGTAATCGTCCTTTTGTTGGCCGTAAACAATTGGCTTGTTTGTCATGAGCCTGTGCCGGTATCTCTCTGATGCCTTGCTGTTAGATATTTGAAATCTGTTTTTTCGATAGCAGTACCGTGCTCATTCATTCGAATACAGGTCTGTCTTCCCGTTTCTCCTACGTATTTACAGTTAGGGCCCCCATTTTCACATTTACTTCCGTAAATTGTGTAGAATTTGTCCAAATTATTAACTTTCTTCTTGTTACTGTACATTAACTTTTCAATGGTGTTTTTGGCTTTATAAGCTAATTTTATGTTGAATTTTCCTAGTAATGGTGCTAATCCAATATTAATTTCCTCATCATATGGTAGTGCTATGTATTTTACTTCAGCTTTATCTTTTTTTATTGATGTGCATTTTATGTCTATTGTCCTTTAAAGTTTTATTAATCACCTTATTTATGAAAGTCACCGGATAATTGTTACAAGTGTAAATAAATGAAGATAATTAATGCTTTTAGACTGTGTCAAAAGCAAGGCGGTCCAATAAAATGCACAATTTTATAAATAAAAGTAGAGTGAACCTAACCAGCGTTTCCAATGAACCTAATGGACGCTTACAGCAAACCGGAAGTTGGGGAGTCAAAAGTGGTCGCTTCCAATAAAGAGGAAAACGGCGATAGACATCCCCCAATATCGACCCTTCTGAACATGTTGGTGGTAGTCACGTTTTTGCCAGATAAACTGTTGCTGAGATATGATAAAAGAAAAACGTATTCTAGCACCGACTTTTGCCCCCCCCCCCCAACCTCCGGTCAGGAAGTGATCCTAGAGGTCTGATTGTTTGGACCTGGTGACCTACTTTTTGATGCTGAATGCAATGGTGAATGTTTCATTCAAATATCGCTAACCATTTGGCCACTACAGAGTGTGACATACAGCAAGCATAAAAGCAAGAGCCATCCCACGCTGTGCCCCTAAGGCACGCTGTAACTTAGTGGTAATAATAAATAACATTAGAAAAATCTAATGTTAGAAAAAACTGAACCTTCATAGAGAACACAAGAAATTTTAATCCAAGCAAGCATCCATTAGTACATTAAAGATAAGTTTTTCTTTCGTTATTCAGTTATTACAATATTTTTCTAACAGATTAGATGAAATTTAAAATTCTGATTATAAACTAAATCATTTCCCAAAATTCTGCTTTGAAATATCAAATGATGAATAAATTACTAGATAAGTATTTTACGTATGACTCTCTGTCGCTCATGGGATACGGATGTTGAAGCTTTGAATGAACATTGGAACTAGTTGAGATTGGGTTGTTAGCGCAATGCCCACCGCCTTCTCTCAGCTGCCATGTTACAAATGAGGAGCAATAATCTACGAAAAATAATCATATTCTTCAGTTCGCAGCCCAGTGCTTAAAAATTAGTCCACCGGACCCTAATTAAATAATGTAGTACAGAAAAATTATCATATCTTGTGAATAGGAATTTTACATGTCTAAAGGATCGTTTTAAGAGATCATAATATCTTCGAGTCTTAAAAAAATTAAAATTCCTCAAAGTTTGGAGATGGAAGGGAGCCAAAGTTTACTTAAAGAAATAGAATTTATCTTCATTTCCTTCTACTGTATTTCTTTATATGCAATATTTCATTCAAACTTATTTTTGAACTTCTTCAAGAATAATAGAGGAGCAGATAGATCAAAACACATGTCCCCAACAGCATAAAACCATTAATACATACATTTTGAATAATGTAATAATCGAATAACAAATTTTGAATAAGACAATACAAAACAGATATATGATATAAATAATCGAGGCTATTTTTGCCTCATTACATAATACCATTTTATTAATAAAACACTCCTTTGAATAATTGTTTACTTGCAATCCTTATGCCTTATTTATTCATTAAACTATTAGAATTTCCATTGCATTTATTTTTATCAGAATCGGGAACTATTCAAGAATGTAAATACTTGATTTCATTTCATTATATTCATAAATAAAATTGGTATTAATTCGCAAAGCAAAAATGGTAGAGTGGTCCAACCTGCCCCGATCACGGGGCAGACTGGACCACCCCATGGGTCACGTTGGTCCGGGTAAGAATAACAACATTTAAAGTAAGTTTTTTATTGAATATAAAATAACGTGCCATTTAGGATATCATGGAATAAAGTTTAACTTAACATAGACTACCTAAGGTATTACATATTCAAGTAAAAATTTAAAATAATCATTTTGTAGTTTTTGTTTATGTTGCTTTTAGAGACTGTTCGCCGAGTCATGTTTTTCGTTGCTACTCTTTCTTTTCTTTCTTTAGATTTTCGTTGCTCTTCTAGCAGAGCTTTTTTTACTGGCATATCCGTCAGTATTGCCGTTGACCTTTTTTTGTTCTCTATTAAGATTATATTGTTACTTATGCCATTTTTTAATGCTTTCTAATGTAACAAAGTGTGTATAGAATTTATATTTAATTTAGAGTTTCACTTACTGAAAAATGTGTTAGTTCACTTAGGGATGTAATTGTGTGTGTTTTAGAATACGCTCCCTCTCCTGAAAGGTTTAGACTGATTGGGTGTACTTTTTGCCTGTGTGTTTCAGATTCATCAACTGATCTGATTTTTCCCGTCAGAGTGTACTTAACTTTTCTCCTTTTTATTCCCATGGGAAAACGAAACAGATAAAACCACGTGATCACTCAATCAACGCACAACTGTTTTTTCGAAGTTTTTCTTTTTCTTTCGCACATATTGTTTTCTAAATAAGCTCAAACAATTAAAATAATATTTAACCATGAAATATCACAATAATAATATACAAGACTTTACCAAATACAAAAATTCAAATACATAATTACAACAATACAATTATTAAAAATCAAAATATATTCCCTCAGAGACCAAGATTTTAATCGTGTCATGTTGCCAATTCCACAAGGTGACAGTTTGCATAGTTTTTAATTAGAATTTAATAACAGTTAAATGTGTAAATTGACTATTTTCGAAGATTAAGATGCCTTCGCACGAAGTCTTCCCCTATTACGGTATTTGCTGAGAGGAATTACTAAAGGGCTAATATCCTTTAATAATATAGGCTACACACAATATATAATAGCCTACGTAAAAAAAATATACAAAAAAATATAATATGTAATAATATAATAGGCCTAATAAAGATATAATGTATAGTGCCAAAATATTTTATTGTAAAAACAGCGGGGCAGAGTGGACCACTGGTCCAATGTTCCCCGTGTCGTTCGGTCCACTCTGCCCCATCGCCTTTTTGGCGTTTCCTTCAGTTGTAGCTATCGATTACTTTAAGTATTCAATTCATACTACAGCTTAATATGATCTTTAGATTACCGCCTTCAATATGAATATTACGGTTATGTTATTCAATGCATCGCTGCACGGCAATATTAAAGTAAAAACAACACTAAACATTTACTTACCTGAACAAAAACAAAACAATCGATCACCTCACTGTCACCAATAAGCCGAATTCACTGACGCTATGTGGTAGTAGCGCCACAATGGCCCCAACCTTCTTTCCGATTTTTGGCGCATTCTAGCGTCTACACGAATTACTACAGTCAACAGTCCACTCTATCTCTAGGTCCACTTGGCCCCGGTCTCCCCTACTTATTTACTGACAAGAAACTAATTTTAATTGTAAATATAAAAGATAGATTGGCTGGAAATGTTACAGTAGAGCATCGATTATCCGAAACAATGCGGCGGGGGGGGGGGGCGTCGGATAACTGATATTTTGGATAGGCGATCATTTACGAAAAAATTGTTCCAGTAACATTTCCGCATACCATAGCAGTGATGCGTAATTTGTTTGGTGCTGACATTTCATTCTTAGAAACTAGGGATTTGGTTGGCATTTTCTTCCAATACAAACCAGTTACGTCTGCGTTGTAGACTTTGTTTTTTTTTTAACCCTCCTTATCAATGTTTTTTTTTAAAAGACTCTTTAAAATGTGCAAGTGCTTTAGTATCAGTCGACAATTTTAATTAATTTTTTAAATTTTTGTCTACTGGAAAGCCTTCGGTTAACCTATATTTCGGTTGATTGGTATTCGGATAATCGATGCTCTATAGTATATGTGCACATTACGTTTCATGAAGTCATCAGAGCGAACAGACAGACAAAGTGACTTTATTAGCATCATGTGTCTTTCTAGCAATTGGAATAGAAATGCTTATACAGTGGAGCCCCGATTATCCTCGGAATTGGGTGGCAAGGGTACCGCGGATAGTAAAAATCGCGGATAACCCAAGAAAAGACTGAAAATAAGTTTGTAAACACGAAAAAAAAATAGTTCAGCATTAAAACTATGTTTTATTACACAAAAAAAAATATTATGCAAAACTTTTAAAATATGTACAGTATACCAGAAGCCTTTCTGCAGGGCAAGAGCCTGCCACTCATCCACAAATTCCGAGAAGGCCTATCGGATTATGATGCTCAATAAACCTGTCAGTAATTTTCGACCTTCGCACTGTAGGGCCTATTGTACTTTTTCTGTTGTTGACGTGGAAAAAAATTGTTTTTTTTTTGAGGTTGGTAATTAAAAAAATTGTTCGAGGCACTCGCGAATAATCGGGGCTCTACTGTATTTCAAAAAAGGAAAAAACTTATTTACGATTTTTAACAGATGCAAAATGCTTTCAAGGTTATTTAAGATAGACGGTTGGCTCCGCAGCGAAAACGGTTTCTATTGGCAAACGCAATGACGTCATCTGGATGCAAGGTTGGAATGCAGAGCACTCGGATTTTTAGTGTAATACCCAATAACTATTTCTAACTCAAATTAAAAGTTTTGAAGTATTTAAATTTTCTCCCGATTTAAAGATTATTTATTATCAATCACTTACGATAATTTAGAAAACAACTGGAAAAAATATTAAGATAAAATGAATTTTAATTTTCTTTTCATCTCTAGCACAAATTCACTTTCCTTAAAAAAAAATCTTTGTAAATCTTCATGTATTTAAAAGAGAAAGATTTCATTGACAAAATATCGTATCTAATTAAGAAAAAGTTTCCACTGTTAGGAAATGAAAAGTATTTCTAAACCTTAAAGAATGTAAGTTTCCTAAACTTTCTTTCAATGAAAATGCAGGGATTATTCATTCAAAAATCAACTAAACAAACTGATGAAAATAACCCAGGTTCTGAGAATACACTTTTTTTTTTCGAAGATTGACATAAATTAAAGTGTGTATAAAATTATCGGAGAAGAACTCATAAAACAAAATCTTTTCATAGACGGAATATCATTTTTATTTTTTAACCGATTAGTAAATCTTACAAAATATTTTTTTTAACTGGTGAAAGGAACTTAAAATTATGTTAAACATATTTATAACAAAGAAATTAATTTATGAATATTTTTAACATAACTTTATTGTTTATTTATTCCTTTCACCATTTAAATCAGCAATTTATTATAACACAAATAAAACATCACTTATTTTTATAAAATAACAAAAAAGAAAAAGAAAAACAACAACAAAAACAAAAAAACTCACGAATTTCATTAACTTTTTTCTTAGCTTCCGCGCAGTCTGAGTCAAACCACAAGAGTAAATTCTGCTGATGATTCCTAATACGGATGAAACAGCTGTTCAGGATTCCCGTTATTGTTGGCTTAGTGTGCGAAGGCATATTTACTGTCCAGTTCTGATTTTTTTTTTATTCATAAATTATTATAGATGTAGTTTTGCTCTCTTTTTTTGAATTTCTTTGCAAGCATTACATTTCTTTAAATTTCATTGGTCTTTATTGAAAACGACGTCAATATAGTTAAAATTAATTTTATTTTGTAATATTTCATGAAAATAACAATGAAATTTATAATTTCTGTCTCAGTATTATCGGTGAAAAGTTTTTTTTTTTATTTATTTTGGTATCATTCCGCTTATAAATTTAATATTTCAAATATTATTTCGCTAATATTTAAAACATTTTTGAAAGAAAAAATCTCGATTCATTATTTAAATGAAAGAGAATTTGCAAGTTGCTCAAAAAGAAAATATCGCATTGTCTACTATGCAGCGATTTGGACCCCACCCCCCAATGTCAATGAAATAGTGATTATAAATAATTATGAGTAAAACTTAGTATGTAAGGTTTTTTTTTTTTTGTTTTTTTTTAAGTACCGGTATGTCAAAATAAAAAAAGAGAACATTTATAATTAGTGAAATAGAAACGTCTATTAAAATCTAAAAAGTCTGTTTCAAATAAATAAACATAGATTGATACAGGGTGTTTCTAAGTTCATAGAACAATTTTTAAATGGTGGTAGTACACTAAAAGAAACAATGTATGTCCGTTATATGTTTTTATCCATCCATCCATAGTTTTCTGTCGGAAGACAGGTCCAGTTCTATGGAGGTCTCACATGGATCTCCTAGAAACACCTGAGGAAAGATACTGGGGGTGGTTTCCCGTTGCCTGCCCCCAGGACGCCATTAAGGAATGACGTCAGACCGAAGAGAAAGTGAAGAAGAGGCTGGACAACACAGGAAAGGAATTTGAAACAGCCATGCCACTGCCGGGATTCGAACCCAGGTACTGGCGCACTGGTCGCCACAGCTGGCCGCCGCCGAGACCGCACGGCCACGCCAGCACGGCTATGTTTTTATATGTGTATATATATTGTAACGGTACCACGTGATAATTTTAGTCCTTCAGGGGTTGTTCGGGTATTTTGTTGGGCGCCAACCGAAAAGTCCGTTCGGTGAATTTTCTATCTACCCCCTCCAAAGTCGTTACATGGTATGCCCTGACTAATCCAATCCATTCGGAGCGTGGGGGAGCCA
>JAFIDM010082165.1:0-10116 GCA_023159025.1 Thereuonema tuberculata | reverse complement strand
TGTTCACAGCCAGTGTGGTGCTCTGCATGCGGGGTTTTTTTTAGCGGCCCCAAGGTTACAGCTTGCCTGTAAAACCGCTAGGGACCGCTAAAAAAAACCCCGCATGCAGAGCACCACACTGGCTGTGAACAGGTTAAACCTGCCCTTACTCCAGTAACTGTTACTGTCAATAGAAACACCCATAATATCTTCTAACGTTGCTTGCTGCAACTTCCTGTTGTCACATTCTCAGAAACCAAAGACTTGATTCTGACTGATATCAGCTGTAGCTACCATATGTAACGACAATATGTATTCAGACCATTTCTAAGATTTATTGGAAGTAAACAGAAATAGAAATGTGTCTATGATTTGTCAAATAGAAAACAATTTTTTTTTTAATAGAAGGCAAACTTCTTTTAAAATGAATGATCCAGAAATTCTAATCTATTACTTTCTATTATTATTGTAAAGTTATAGTTGTAAGTAAAGAAAAATAAAAAAATTTAGAAATTAAAAAACAAAAAAAAAGTAGTTCTGAAACATCATTAACAAACAACTTCACTATTTGAAAATTCAAGCCCTTAATAATATAATTTACAAAACAAAACAACACTTAGCTGCTAGTTGCAAGTAACAATTTTCTTGATGTCTAAAGAACAAAGCATTCTTCAATAGGCCTTCTGATGATGTTTGCTTAAACATGATACCACTAATTTATTCTTCACTCTTTAATATTTACATCACACATCTTTACATTGAATAAAAAAAGTTCTCTATCATAAACAACAACACCCCCATTTGCATTGTTAACTTGAATGAAAAAGTAACGAGTATGCCTGCCTTTCTGTTTTTACATTGAAAAAAAAAATACTCCCGTCTCTATGAATTTTCTCTTTAACCTTTCAAGCGGGTCAGACGTACGTGTGTCTGTGTCTGTCTCACATATGGATTGTCGTAAAGGGTATGTTCTCTGCAGGGCTAGGTAATTGGCGGCCTCCTGTAGCTAATTTTTCACTGACTTCAGAGACAATCAAAAATGCTTTTGTTTTATTAATAATATTAGGATTTTTCTCATTTGATTAAAAGAATGATGAAATTAAACAAAAATAATTTCTCATAAGTCTTCTTAATTCTCCCTCTTCTAGACATTCTATCTATTGAAAAGTCTTCAAATCTTCAAAATAAAACAAAAATAAATGTATAAAAGAAAAGAAGTCATGTCTTTTCGAAAATTAAGAGATATTTATTTCAATAAATGTATGGTTTTATACATTTATTTTTGTTTTATTTTGAAGATTTGAAGACTTTTCAAAAAATAATTTCTGCCTCTAAACCACCCAAAGGCAGATTTTTTTTCTAAAAATCACCATTTTTAGAAAGGTACCCCCAACTTCTCTCATTTTGCATATTTTTTAATTGGAAACGTCATAATTTTGTTTAATTTGATTAGGATTTTCTAATTTGTTTAAAAGAATGATGAAATTAACAAAAATAATTTTTGCATGTAAACCACCCCCAGGCTATGGATTTTTTCTAAAAATCGCCATTTTTAGAAAAGAGCCCCAACTTCTTTAAATTTGATTTTTTTTGATTGAAAACGTATTTTTGTTTAATTTGATTAGGATTTTCTCATTTGATTAAAAGAACTATGAAATTAAACAAAAATAATTTTTGCCTCTAAACCACCCATAGACGGCGGGCTATGACTTTTTTCTAAAATTAGCCATTTTTAGAAAGAACCCAAACTTCTCTAATTTTTCATTTTTTTAATTGGAAACATCATAATTTTGTTTAATTTGATGAAGATCTTCTAATTTGGTTAAAAGAATGATGCAATCTATTTTACTAAAATCTTTTATTTCTCTGTCCTTCTGTCTGTATGTCTGTCTGTCCGGTGCAATTTTCTATGAGAATAGAAAATAGAAATAATTTTTATAATGAAACATCCGCGACAGGAATCGAACCTGCAACCTTCAGATCCGAAGTCAGACGTCTTATCCATTAGGCCATGGGGACTACAACTCTCTTCATATTGTTTTTTTTACTTATCTGTCCTTTCCCTTCCCCCATCAATAAGAAATGTATTCAACCTTTTTTTTTTGAATCTCAAGATTGTTTATTTATTTCCCATCCGTCAGTTTATTTGTAATTCGAAAATGACAATTAGAACTATAATTGCCGAAACATTGCAATATTTTAAATACTCTTACTTAACCAAATTCTATGTGATATTGAAAAATAAGTGTGTGTACACTGCAGATGTTGGAATAAAGAAAACAGAGTAAAGAATGAAGAAGCACTATTTCTATTAGGTAGAATACTGAAAAATCACTATTTGTAACTCAAAAACCATCACTGGGTGCTTCTATAAAATGGAACCACGGTTGTGGTTACAAGCACTCCGGTTACGATTGTGACGTCACAGGTTGCTCTGACGTAGGAGCCTGGTTACTCCCAAATCCTTCATTTTATAGAAGGCGCCGGTTGGTTGTGTTCAAAAATGGCTGCCAAGATTGTGGATTATTTGTTAGAAGTTGAATCAGAACTTTATTCATTGTTAGAAAGAGAATCAAGTACTGATTCCTCATCCTCATCAGATGAAGAGATTATTATGTTATCAATGTATAGTAATGTAGGTAGAAAGAAAGCAAGAATTGAGAATTACGCAAGAGAAACTGTCGCAGCAGACGACACAATGGACGCATTTTACATTACATTTCTATTTTACAATACAGAGTTGCTTTTTACTCGACGATTAAATTAAAAAAATATATATTTTATTTTACTTCTTTGTTTCATATACAACGCCGATGGTGTCCGTTTTCGTGCCACCGCTAGTCCGGTACCGCCGACTCTCCTGCCGACCTGCACCGTCGCATCGGCGGCAGAGCCGGCCACCCGCGGCAGAGAGCCGCCCGCAACCTTCGGTGTCCGATGAAGATGCCCTAAAAAAAAGGGCCCGGTGTCGGGATTAGGCATTCATGTCGACATCCACCCACCATACCTGAGGCGAACTAAAAAAAAATTACGGCAATAATTTCCTTTATTCTTTTTTTTTTTTTTTTACTTATCTATGTTGCATAAAAGTATAGTTACTATTTTTAGTTACTTATCATTAATGAAGCAATCACACTGCCATTGAAATTAAGAAGAAGGAATATATTCACTATTCTTTTAATGAAGTTAAAAAAAAATTAATTTAATAGAAGTGAAATTGCAAGTCTAAAAAGAAAAAAGAATTAAATTTAATAAAGCGAAATTGCAAGTCTAAAATAAATAAATAAATAAAAAAAATAAAATTTAATAGACTTCCAATTTCGCTTCTATTAAATTTAATTTATTTATTTATTTTAGACTTCCAATTTCGCTTCTAAAATAAATTTTAAAAAATAAATTTCATAGAAGTGAAATTGCAAATGTAAAAATTAATAGAAATGAAATTGAACGCATCATCGTCTGCTACTGAAGGAAACGAAATTGAAAGTCTATCGCATCGTCTGCTACCGAAGGAATAACCCACCTCCTCAGCCGGTTGCAAAAACGTAACCTCGGTTACTGCAACCGCAAATCTGGTTGGTATTTATAGACGCGGTCACCGGTTGGCTGGAGTAACCGGCTTATTTTATAGACGCAGTGGTTGCCCGGAAGGTTGTGACCATAACCGTGGTTCCATTTTATAGACACACCCACTATTTCTAACTCAGAAACCACTGAACAGTATCAATAAGAATAAAAAAAAGAGAGTCAAGAAAGAAAAATGACCTATTTCTATTAGGTAGAATACTGCTCAGAAGTTAGATGTCTTAGCCATTAGACCACGAGGACTACATTCTAATCTCTAAAAAATAAAAATATATCATAGATATATGATTTACACGCTGGTTCTAAAAGCAGTCGTGGATTGAGAGAATATATACATCAAAAATTAAATTAAAAAAAAAAAAACTTTTAAAAAGTTTTAGTTTTAGTTTCCTTGATGTAATTTTTGTGTGTGTTTTTTAATAAATAAAAAGTTGTTTTCCGTTACATAAGTGAGGCTTCCGGAGCAAAGCGACGGGTAGCCGACTAGTTAAACAAAAATAATTTCTGTCTAAACCATCCAAAGGCATGATAAGTAACCCCATCAATATATTTACATCTCCTAGTCCAGGATTACTCTTAAATTTTCAATCTCCACTTACAACGCAACCAACTAATCGAAAAGAATATCTTACAGTTATTCCAGTTGCTAAAACACATACTAAAAACATAAATGTATTAAAGTTTGATATTATAAACATTTCCAAAATTATATCCTTAGAATAAGGATTATTCTTTCTTGATGTTTAATTTTTAATTTTTTTTGTACAAAAAAGAAATCACAACAGAGACATGGAGAAAGAGAATTGACTTCAATTTGTTTTATTATTTTTTTTACAACTACTGTTACATGGTATGGTTCATTGAACCTTTTTTTTTACATGAATGAATAAATGAATGAATGAATTACATGGTACGGTTCATTGAACTTTTTTTTTAACATGAATGAATGAATGTAAATTTAATGCGTAATTATCAAAAAAAGGACATTTTCTTACAGTAAATGTTAAAAAAACAACCCTTCACCAATTGGAAAAAAAACCCTTTCACCATTTTTTTCTTTTTTTTACAAAAAAAATTACAGAAATAGTGCAAAAGGGAAAAAAAAATTGAATTATACTATTTTCTACTTATCTAAAATCTAAAAAAATGGACTAGAGAGCAAATAACTCATCCATTTTTCTTTTCTACAAGAAAAAAATAACAAATTGTAATACATGACAATGTGAATATTACATGAATATATTTATACAACCAACACCAGCAATAATTAACCTTTTTTCCAAAAAAAAAGAATAAGTACAAAAAATTATCACATCATTTCATTTTTTTACACTGTCTTTTTTTTCTTTTCCTTTTTTTTTCACTGTTTCTTTTCTTTATCATTATAGTGTGATAGACTCAGTAAGGCATTACACGATTGGGTAGTGAAACAGACTACGGGTTGATTTCTTCGAATTTCACGAAGTTGTTCACCGAAGAACAAGTCTCTAAGTCTATTGAATAGGATAAAATCGTTAATATCTTTTCTCGGTGTGAGCATGTCGAGAAATTCGTTATAAGAAAAACCACGAGTCATAAGTAGTATAAAATAAATGCAGTAAGCACCACAAGTTTGGGCATAAGGTCCCTGAATAACGACACGACTTTCTCGAAGTCATTTTGTGTTTTTCCAAATAAATTGTCTAATGAAGGGATTACATATTGGATTACTGTAGGAATCAAAGTAATACATACTTGATGTTCGTGGATGGAAATACAGGGCGACCCAATGAGAACCCGGCTTTGAATGATTGTCCAAGTTCACAACATAAGCCTGGTGTAAAGCCTTTACTGGAAGTCTATCACAAGCGTATACTCCCCCAAATTTGCTGCTTGTCTCGGGATGTGAGCTTAACAAGGAACTGATTTGTAATGTGTTCATTTTCTTTTTTTTCAGTCCATTAAGATGTTTCTGCTATTATCTATTTCAATGATTTTTTGGAACTCGGCATACACAAACACATTCACTGTGTGTTCCAGTGGAGCTTTGAAGCGCACATCGATACGGACTGTACCGTGCTTGGTCAATTGAAAATGTTCACTACCACCTGTCAGGTCAGGCGATAAGTCAAATCCGTATAAGGTCGATCCCTCCGGATAAGATTTATAGTCTATTCCCAGTCCTGCATCGTCCAGGTACCGTCCAGTTGTAGTTAACAGAGAGAGATAATTTCTAGCATAGAGTTTTTTTATCATAATCGGGTCGGAACGGCTGACTGGGAACGTTTCGACCGTCCACTGATAACACAAGATGATTCACGTTGGAATGATGAAACAAGAACGGATTCTCTTTGTAGGATCCTTTGAACGCACTGTTTTTCACCAAACCCAAGATAATTCTCTTGGGAATTTGTCCGATGAAGGCATTGTCGAGATTTCCCTGAAGACTGCCAGCCGGGATGGAAAAGATTTTGCATTCGACACGAGTAATGGGGTACTTGACAGGTGTAGAGTTCAAAATTCTCGTATGGGCAATTTGAACTGTTGGAATAACGTTCACTTTTCGCACATGTAGGGAAGCACTTTCGATGACCACTTTGTAATCGGCTTTTTCGTCTGGCGATAGGAGCACAAACTGATTCTTGCTTCGAATCAGACAGACTCGAATGTTCACTTTGTTAAGAATCAGCTTGTTCTGTCTGAAGATATCGCCGTGAAGACTGCCCTGCAGCTCAACGGTGTTTCCACCACTCACGAGCGAGTGACGTTCTTTGAGTCCAGGATTGGCATTGGCTGCTAGCGGATCGAGGTCGTTGAATTGACCCGCCTTGTCTTCGTACCAACCGGCAACAGATAACAGTCTTTTTACTGTCAAGGCCGCAATTTAAAAAGGATTCGATGTAGGCACGATAGGGATAGCAATTGTCCAAGGCAGAGACAAGTTTATCACCCAAGTAGACATCGACTTGAGTGAATAGTGAATGAAGAATTAGATTAACTGTGCTGACCTTGTCTGCCTCCCCTATGGGTGTCAAATCTCCACCTTTCACTATTTTCAGATGCACACTGAGGAGAGTTTTTGATAAGTCCAAATATTCCTCACCAGCACCGGCGATCACGAATTCAATGGGTCCTGTTTCGGTGATGGAGACAATCGGGTGATATTCAACGTCCGCTCCATTCTGAATAACAACTTGTGTTGGAGGAAGAGTGAAACGATCCAATTCGTTTTTAAAACTCTCCTCGGACTTGCAATGGATTAATTGTCCCTCACTAGACATTTCTCTTTTCAGGAATCAAAAATGTCCTTTGGAGATTGTTTTTTTGAATTTTTCTTTTTTCTTTTTTTGGAGGTGGTCTTCTTTTTCTGCTTTCTTTTGGCTGTGGTGGTACTGGTACGAGAACACTGCCGACGCACTTTTACCGTTGTTTTCCTTTTTTTTCTCCCAACACCAACGACCGTCCTTGACAATGACCTGTCACCGGATTGGTCAGTGAATGCACTGAGCCACTTGCGTCTGCCGTACAACCTGCCAAGTGCAGGTCCGCTTCCTGTCTGGCCGGAAGTTACATCTTTCAATGTCTGCTGAAGCTGTTTTTTGGTGGCGTTTTGAAACGTTTCACCTTGTTCAACGTCATCCAGAATACAATTACCGCTTCTTAGGGCGTAACGACCTGCCGAGTAGGCGAACTTTTTTAACACTGGTTTTGCCCAACGAAATAATGATTTAAACACACTGCCAATTCCACTGCCTCTTTGATAACGAACACCACCGTAGAACGGCACACTGTTGGTGTATTCCGATCCGCCAATTTGATTTGCATAGTAGCAAATACAGGAGCGAGGGTTGTATCGTATCGAATGCATCTCTTTCTGGAACACGAATGAGTCACACTTTTTTTTCTTTTATTAACTGCACTAGGGTAAGGGGAGGTGTGGGGTTGGGGTAAGGTTGGAGTTTTTTTTTTTCACCAATCAAAATGTTTTGTTGGCTTTACCTCTTACTATCGTATTTTACGAAAATGCAAGGTATATTAGGTTCTTCCCCTCTGGAAAGCGATGGGAAGGCCAATGTTATTTCTCAAATATATTGTAATTGTATCGAATGAATGACGCAATAGAGGTCTACAAAACAAATTGGTATAGGACTCTGTTATCAAGTCACCACCCTACATAAAAGGGGAGCCATTACATCGCCAACAATTGAATTATCAATCAGATCTGAATATATATAAATGGAATAAAAACCCCTGTTCAAGTCAGTGACCGAACCAGCCTCTATGGTTTGAAGGAATTCTGTCTGACCGAGAAAACCTAAAAGTTCAGATAGCTCGCAAGTTAAAATTACTTTAAAATAGCCTGTTATTTCAAGAGTGATTCTATGAGTGATATTATTGTAGGTGAATTGAACCGGTGTTCTCTCCTCCTCATAACGAAAACGATCCTTAATACGAGCTGACATTAACTGAGTTAGGTGTGCTGCATTCGAATAATATCCCTGAGGAATTTTGAATTCATTAATTACCGAAGAACTTGCTTCTTTTAATTCAAAGTCGAAAAAGAAGGGGGCTTTCGAAAGATCTATATCTGTAAAGGTAGGTGTGTCTTTGGCCGTTGTACTTTCTTTAAATACAACCAAGGTTTGCTTTGAATTTTCCTTATCCGACACTCGTAAAAGATCAGGCTGATTAAAACCTAACAACTGAGCCAGAGGCAGGCACATTCGAATTTCTGCTCCGCGCGGCAGAGAAACGATAACACGATTGAAAACTATCAAAAACATTACCTCGTTGGAAAGTTTTTCTATGGGATGCTCTTGAATGCTGGCTGTAATTTTACGAATGAATTTGTCAGCGCTTTTAAACTGGTTTTAATTGAATGGTAACACGGAAAGAGGGATAACTTATAACTCGAAACACGCCATCATTACCGCTTATGTTGTACCAACTGTGCTGATAACTAACCTCGGCCAGGGCACATTCGTAGGGCTCTTTCAATTCAAATCTTTTTGGTAGCTTGGTTGTGAAAGTGGAAATTGTATTTTTCGGAAAAAAGGACATACTCGAATTGCTCGGAAGCGTCAGATAAAATTCATCCATTTTTTTGTTGTTTAGGTACTGGAAATATGTTGTAAATCCCCAATTTTAACCCAGCTATCAAAAGCGGGACTGTATCCCTGCCAACGAACTAAATATTCTTTCTTATTTCCTCATCCTTTTTCCTTAAGAATTTTCTCAATGGGATAGAAATTATCTTCGCTCTTTTCAATAGATTGTAATTCCCAGGAGTAAAAAGTTCCGCGAATTGGTTCACCCGACCCGTCTTTCAAACGATACACTTGCGGACTTCTCTTTGATACAATCTCTGAAATTGTAAAAATTTCAGGAGTCCACAAACCTTCGAACGCCTTTTGGAATGATCTTCTTGCCGAACTAATACGTACCTGCTGAACTGTCTTAAATGACACGTTTGGTGAGCGTCTTCGTGATACAATCGGAGATTTTCCATAGAGGTGCTGCCATACAAGATGCTGGTTCGAGCCGGTCACGTCGTTTGGGGCCATACCAATACTCGAATGAAAACTATTATTATAGGCATCCACCAAATCTTTTAAAGCATCAACATAGCGAAAGGAGCCAGTAAAATGAAAATATTTGAAAAGTTTTGACCGAAACGTTCTCACAAATCTTTCGGCAACCGAAGCTTTAACAACGGGATCTTGTGATGTAAAAAAGTGAACATTGTGTTCTTTAAGAAATATCTGAAAGGTTTTGTTGACAAATTCACGCCCTTTATCGGTTTGTAAATGATCAGGTGGGTCAACGTCCTCCGTCTTAAAAAGATGCTCAAAGGCTTTGGTTATACTGACTCCTGTTTTGTTTTTCAATGGCAGTACAAAAGCTATTCTTTTAATCAAATTGCAATATTCTAATTAAAATAAACCAACTTTTTTACAAATTAGAGAAAAAATTTTTTTTTTCTAAAAATGGCGATTTTTGGAAAAAATTGATAGGCGGCGACCAATGGAAAAATTCGGTTTTTTGTGAAATTTTGTTTGTTTAATTTTATTATTCCTTTAATCAAATTGGAATATTCTAAACTAAATAAACCAACTTTTTTAACAAATTAGAGAAAAAAAATTTTTCCTCTAAAAATGGCGATTTTTGGAAAAAATTGATAGCCGGCCGCCTATGGAAAAATTCGGTTTTTCGTGAAAATTTTTTTTGTTTCATTTTATTATTCTTTTAATCAAATTGGAATATTCTAATTAAAATAAACCAACTTTTTTACAAATTAGAGAAAAAAAACTTTTTTCTAAAAATGGCGATTTTTGGAAAAAATTGATAGGCGGCGACCTATGGAAAAATTCGGTTTTTCGTGAAATTTTTTTTGTTTAATTTTATTATTCCTTTAATCAAATTGGAATATTCTAATCAAAATAAACCAACTTTTTTAACAAATTGAAAAAAAAATATTTTTTTTAAAAATTGCGATTTTTGGAAAAAAATTAAAAGCCTGCCGCCCATTGAAAAATTCGGTTTTTCGTGAAAATTTTTTTTGTTTCATTTTAT
>JAFIDM010082164.1:0-10119 GCA_023159025.1 Thereuonema tuberculata | reverse complement strand
TCATAAGTAACTGAAACCTTGGTCGTTTGTATATTTTTTGTATTAAACAAGTTAGTAACATATTCAGGTGTACAGGCTTTGATATTGAGTTAGTAATTATAAACCTAAAATTCATCAACTTATAATTACCTTAATACAATACTTTATTATGTGAACGATATTTTTACACCCAGGGAAATTGCGGTGGTAATCGATCATCTTGAAGAATGGCCACTTTTATTGGGCTTTTAATAATATTGCAGTTAAATTAAATACATTTTTAAACGGTATTAAGAGAGAGCCTGAAAAACAGAACAATGAAGTCCTGCGAAATATCGTTTTGTAGATGTGAGATGGAGAAGTAGAAAAAAGATTTGTAGTGTAAAGTGTATGTATTGATAAATCCAGCAGGCATATACGTAGCTGGGGGTCAGGGGATCCGGACCCCCACCCCCTTCAGGGAAGAAATGCTAAATTTTGATTTAAATAAGGCAAAGTTTGTAGATGTAGATATTTAACGTGTATGAAATTAATGGTACAGTTTTGAAAAAAAGGCCAGACACAATAATTAAAAAACATGAAAACACATTAAAATATTAACATTTCTACCAGGTTTCGATCGTACCTGCCGATCTTTTTCAAGTGAAAAAGATCGGCAGGTCCGATTGAAACCTGGTCGAGATATTAAGATTTTAATGTGTATTTATGGATATTTATGATTTAAAAGAGATCGTTGTCGTTCAATCAAAAGAATAAAAAAAAATCACACGTATAATGGGGATCCGTGACTGACAAATCCATGAATCGGTTTGGTTCTACTTTTGGATTTAGTGGGGGGGGGGGGGCGATGACGGACCAAGTGTCAAACGCTATTTTCTTTTACCTTATATAAGAATTAATTTTGTTCGTAGGTAAATTAATTATAAAATAAATTGCGACAAGCAAACAATAAATTCCATTCTTTTTTTTCTCTTCTCTACAGCAACTAGAAGTTTTGAAATTCTGCGGAATCTTTTGCTGCTTTATTGTTGCAATAAGTGGAAGTTTCAGTGTTACATATCATAAATCAACATTGGTCAAAACAGATGCCATAGTTAAAGCAACTCCAATAATAACTCTCCATGTAGATAATATTGTTGCTTGCATTTCTAAATGTACTACAACTAATGGATGCCAGTCTATCAATTACGGAAAAGAGTCTTGCCTACTCTACTCTGATCATTACGAAACTGATTCCAATATATGGAAAGAAGCTAAAGGATACTATCATTATCATGTGGAGGTTAGTGTTATTTTTTATTGAATTTGAGTACGACAAACATTGTGTTTTTATAAATAAATTCAAGTATTATTTGAAAAAATTAATTGCAGAACTAAAGAAAAAAACACAACTTTGATTGAGCATTTTAACGGTGCATTATAATAAATAAAATAAATAATGACAAATATAACAATATTCAGGTTATTTATAAAATTTCAAAAATACCATTCAATTTTGATACATTAAAGAATTATAACTCCTTTCGAAAAGTAAAGTGACTATTTTAAAAAAATTCAGAAGCATCGTTTAATTACAGATTTAGAATAAATTCTAAGATGGTTTGTATATTTCAAGTGTTTCAAAGATTTTTAGTGGACATACAGAGGAAGGGGTGGTTAAATTCTGAAATTCTTTGTGGTAGTCTAATGGCCAAGTGCACCAAACTTCAATTACCTTTGACGGCTGCATTGTGGACGTAGCTAAAATTAGTGTGTGGGGTGGATGTTGCTCCAGAAAAATTTTAGCCTTTGTTTAAAATTGTGTCAAAGAAAACAAACATGTATAAAAAGAAATTTATCAAGTTTCTCAATAAACTTTCTTTTTATATGTTTTTTATGTTTGTTTCCTTTCATACAATTTTAAAACAAAGGCTAAACTTTTTCTGGACCAACACCCCTCACTAATTTTAGGTACGTTCACAATGCAGCCGTCAAAGTTACTTGAAGTTTGGTGCACTTGGCCATAAGAATATCAATATATTCAATTATAGAATGTATATTATTTTAGTTGCCTGGTGATGAAAAACCGAAGGATTTCACAATAGAGAGTATCACTTCCACTTCTTCTACAAGTAATGTTGAATCTTCTATCGTCCCTGAGAGTACAGACAGTCCTAAAACTGTATCATCCACAACAACCAAAGCTACAACTACTGAGGAAACTACAACAACCGAAGCTACTGGTAAATATTTTTTCTATTTAAGGTTAATCATTAATTTTTAAGAGAACTTACGAAAGCAATCAAGAAAATACTTTAAATTATATTACTTTTATTTGTTTTTAAATGTTTATCAGACCTATTAGGTGTACTTATGAGGTGTATATCTGTGATATACGTACTGAGGGTTTAATCTATAAAGATAATATTCCACCCAAAAGAAATATATAACATAAAAAGTAATGATTAAATGATTAATTTTATATTTTTATCAATTATATCAGAAATTAATTTTTTTTATATCTTTTGTAATTTGACTATTGTATTTATTTCACTTGATTTGATAAAAAAGTTTAAATATAATAGAACCATAGTTATTTTTATTTTTTTTTATTATTTTTTCCTTTTTTAATTTTAAAACAAATTTTTATAATTGTTTTGTAATTAAATTTCTCCTTAATAGTTAAAATTTTGAATTTTTCCTTATATCATTCTTCTCATTTCTACTTTTTTTATTAAAATTATAAAAAAAAAAATATTTATTATTCTAAAACAAGTTTTGTTTATATTTTCAATGTGTTTTTTATTAATAAAAATCCAACTATCTAAACCATAATCTAAGATAGAATCCACAAGGAATTTAAAATTATTATTTTTTTTTTAAAAGGAATGAGGTATTTAATATGATAGAACAGAAAAATTAATGAACTCAGTTTTTAATAACATGTTGATAATGTGATGACCATGAGAATTTCTCATCAATAAATACCACTAGGTACTTTAGTTGTGACAAAATCTATTTTTTCGCACTCACACAATACACTATTTACTTGTTGAGTATTAACCAAATTTTTACAATTTTTTTTATGTAAGAAACAATATAAACACATTAAAATTTGAGACCAATGTTCATCTGACACCTCAAGACAAGCCTGTTTCACGCTGATTAGGCGATCATCAGTTGAGGGTAGTCAGGATGAACTTTTTCAGGTCTCATAACGGAGGTGACTTGATAGTTAAATAGGAAGAGCAGTGGAACCTCCATGACTAAATACTAAAAACATAAAAACATATTAAAAATAAAGAAAAAGAGAATTCATGTGCTGGGCTCTGCCGGCCTCAAATGAATTTCTTATGGCATCAAAATAAATAAAAAGTGCCTAAAAGATATGTAAACACATTAAAATTTCAGACCAATGTTCATCTGACACCTCAAGACAAGCCTGTTTCACGCTGATTAGCCGATCATCAGTTGAGGGTAGTCAGGATGAACTTTTTCAGGTCTCCTAACGGAGGTGACTTGATAGTTAAATAGGAACAGCAGTGTAACCTCCATGACTAAATACTAAAAACATAAAAACACATTAAAAATAAAGAAAAAGAATATTCATGTGCTGGGCTCTGCCAGCCTCAAATGAATTTCTTATGGCATCAAAATAAATAAAAAGTGCCTAAAAGATATGTAAACACATTAAAATTTTTATCAATAATTTTGTTTTTATTTTTCATTAACATTACTTTCGTCTTATTAATATTGATTGTCACTTCATTATTCATAGCACAACTAGTTTTATATTATTTATATCTATTTGTAATCTATTATACGCATTCAATTGATTTCTATCACTAGTGAAAATTTAAATATCGTCAACGTATAAGTAAATATTGGAATAAATTATACTTTTAAAAACCAACCATAAAAGCACATACACATAGATAAAAAAGCACGACGTACGTATTCGAACCCTCGTCTGTTCTGGGGTTCCTTATCAAGTTTCATGTTTAATAGGCAATAGGCAATAATGCATGCCTATACATTGGGCAGTCAAAAAGATGCCTGGAAAAGCGCCTAAATGAACATGAAACTGCGGTAAAGAAAGATAACACCCTTTACCACACCGCTCGTCATTGCATGACGACGGGACATGAGTTAGACCTAAAAAATCCTATCATCCTCGGAATTCAAAAGGACTTGTACTCTCGCAAGTTCTTTGAATCGGGAATGATTAAAATCTTACATAGTTATAACCAGGATTTATCTACTTTGAATATCCTGCAATACGGGATTTAATCTGATAGTATCTAAAATGATCCACAATGGCCTGTCAACATCATTTTATTTTAATTTTTATATTTTTTTTTCCCCTTCTTTTTTTTTTCCTGTTTCATTTATTATTAGTTTTTTTTTTTGTTTTTTTTTTTTTGTTTATTCGCTTCCATTTTCTATTTCACTCGTTGGCTTTGCTCCTGATGTAAATATGGGCCGTCCAACATAGGTTGCAGACAACTCCTTCCGGTCTTAGTTTCATCACTTAACACCAGAGGAGGCTTAGCTCCCACAATCCATCCCGCTTTTCTTTCATTTGCAATCACGAATCCATTAAAGGAGGATAACTTTTAACAAGGGGGGGGGGGGGGAACTTGAAAAGGAACCCCAAAACAGATGGGGGTTCGAATACGTACGTCGTGCTTTTTTATCTATGTGTATGTGCTTTTATGGTTGGTTTTTAATTAATTTTAAACTGCACGTAAAAATTGTTTATAAATTATACTTTTATTTATGGAATTTATATACAAGTTAAACAATAACAATAACAAGCATACTTTATTAATTTAATAATTAACCGAGGTAAACTGAGCTGTTGAAAATACAATAAGATTTTGATCATCTTATTCCTTGGCATTGAATATTCGGAAAATGAAACAACTTCGAAATGAAGAATAATGTTAAATAAATAGTTTGTTGTTTTATCTTTTATAAATTTAAGAACCCAAAAACTTTAAATACAGTGAGCTTGCATAAGCATGTAGTTCTAATGTGCTACCAGGAGACTGTGATAGTAGTCATTTCTTAGGAACCGATATACAGGGACTTTAGGATATTAATAAGAATTTTTTATAAAATGCAAAAATTTAACGTGCGTACAAACAATTACATGAGAAAGAAAACAAAAACGCACAAGACAATGAGTTCACTGATCTCTTTTTGGAAATTGTGATACCGGGAATCCAAGATAGCCTATTTCAGATTTCCTGACCATCATCAGTTGGATCCGCCTAGTATCTTACATCTCAGTGAACTCAGAAAACATACAAAGAAAACAAAAATAAACACCACAACGGCCATCCAATTAAAAAAACATCAAAACCTAAATAATAGTATTGTGCGTTGTTTTATAACTCATATAAGAATTTTTTATGTTATACCTATATAGGATTCATCAAATATAATGTTTATAATCATCGGGTTTATACCAGTTAATAAGTCATAAAACAGAAAACGAAATGAACTTTCATTATGGTAGGAATCTTTTAAAATCAAACGTCAAGTAGATTATGGAGAGCTAGCACTGAAAAGAATGTAGACTAGATGTATGAAACGATAGTCTGGTAATAAATAAGACTGCTAATGCAGCAGCAATAATTCGTAAATTTATAATTGAATCTTCCCAAACTTTTGTAAGAATGTTTAGATTAGCAAAATGAGATGAATTGCAATTGGAACGATCCTAGAGTTTACACGTAAATACAATGTATAGCTTGGAAAGCTTCTTGTTCATAGACGGGCAAATACTATATGGGTAGAGAAGCAAATGACATTCTAATGTGAGTTGAGGGAGGGAGAAAAAATATTATAACTATAATGGGAACATGGCTTTACATTCATTTAAAAGTAACTTATAAATTATCAATATACACTTATTTAAATTTTTAAATAATTATAACGAAGACAGTCCGTGAGCTTTGCCGAGATGTGTCGAACTTTCGATCGGCAAAACTATCTAACATGCAAAGATTCAAAGACGTAAGATAGAAAAAGGCCTCAGTCTTGCAGGCAGGGTAACCATGTCTGATGAGAGTCTAATAAGTTAGAAACAGGTGCCCGGAGACCTCAGCAAGGCCAAGGAAATCTTTATAAGGTTTCCTTTTTTGTTACTGATTTCCGTTTGACAAAGTTTTTTTTTTCTTTCTTTATTTCTTTTGTTCCAAGTGTTAAACTATCTGAGGATTACTTTTGCACACTTAGATCTTGTATTTATTTCCTTGTCTTTAGTTTTTGAGGGTCTTTTTTTTTCTATGATTAAGATTACTCTTCCTAATACTACTTCCAGTTTTTGCTTGCTACGTATTCTAATAAAACCCTAAGAAGTTGAATGAGCTGTGGTAGCTGTCAGAAAGACATAAAACTAATGCATTTTCACTCAACAGTGGATATTCATTAGGATAATTTCGTGTGCTTAGTACATTCTTAAACAATGAGTAATAATAATTTTAAAAAATAAAAAACCTCCTTTATATTCATTTCAGATTCTTATAAATGGATGAGTAAGCCAAAAGGTTGGGACGATGCAGCCCAAGACTGTCACAAAAACGACATGAAGTTAGTTATTATTAAATCGGAAGAAGAACAAAAGGCAGTCACAAAATATCTCCGAAAAGTTGCTGAAAATAAAAACGTATGGATTGGACTAGGGAAACCCAGAAGTAAAGGAGAATACAAATGGATCGACAATAGTAAAGCAGAATTCGAGTTTTGGGATGAAAATCAACCTCCGCACTATGATAATGTAGCTACAAGTCTAGATGTCTGCGTTGTAATGAAAGCAAGTTCTGATTTTAAATGGGTAGGTACAGAGCGATGCCGTGATAAGTATAGTTTCATCTGTCATTAATCTCATGCTAAGACTTCAGAGAGAGACCAAAATTGTAAATAAAAGAAATATCAAATATCAATACATTTAAAAATTTAGGGAATTTCAAACTTCTATCTTTTGTAGAGATAATTTACTCATAAATTAATCTTACTTATCAGATTAGATTTGTAAAAATAATTTTGACTACTATTTTGAATGCTTCGTATTTTTTTGCTTTGTATCTTTTCTTCCCTTTCATAGAATTTTAAAATTAATAAGAAAAGGCTAGGACTTGATTTTGTGATATTGTACTGTTTCAATAGTATTCAATCTTTATTAGTCTTAGTCTTCTCTCTTAATTTTTACTTTTCTTGTATTGTAATTGCTCATTTGATGTTTATGATAATTCCTTGAAGCTTTCTTATTCAGCTTACGTGTATTTGAAGATGATTATAACATTTACTTGACTATTCCGTGTAAATCTTGCATTAGGAGATATGTAGACAGTTTAATTCAATTAAGTATTTTTTTTTCTGCAGAGGCGACAAAATCCATTCCTTCTGGTTGTTTAAAAATAATTTTAGTATAATTTATTAGTATCATTTAATGCATTAATAATTGCAAGATGAACTGCTTTAATTTCAATAAAGAACTTGGAATTTCTTTATTATAAACCTCTTAGAGTTGATCCATTTCAGGAAGGCAGTCCCCTCAGGCGTTGGGACTGAGAACTTAAAAAAATAGGGGTGAAAGGGTATGAGAGTATTGTTGTGGAATTAAAAAAAAGGTCCTATGTGATCGTTTTTTTAGTATTTTGAGAATTCAGATCTTCGGAAATATAGTTACTTAAAGTCGATAATAACGAAGTCAAGCTCTGCAAACACTGTTGTAATCTTTCCTCCCTACCCCCACTTACCTTATACCCTTTCTCCCCTATTTTTTCAAGTTCTCAGTCCCAACGTCTGAGGGGACTGCCTTCCTCAAATGGATCAACTATACCGACTGATTGTTCGGAATTATTTCTGTATTGATTGCTTGTAATTACTTCTATATTGTTATGTTTTGAGTTTGTTGGTTGTTTGTAATCATTTCTATGCGAGATCTTTTGAAATTATTTATAGTATTTCTATTCCGTTTTCATTTTTATGAATTGATTGTATATTTGGAATTCTTTGAAAATGAATCCCACAAAATCCGAAACATGTAAATTTGCTTTACATTAAAATATTCTTCACCCATTTCTTGTATTCAGTCTGATTTTATGAATTTCTTTCAAAATTTAAAATCAGCGTTACTGTTCTTCATATAATATGAATTCTATAATATTTGTGTAATTCTATATTCTATTACATATTCTATTTGTGTTATCTTGGCTTTATATACATTTATATATAATATTAACCAATAAAAATATTAAAAATATACTAGTGAAAGTCTTCCGATTTTGGCGGCAAATGACCAAATTTTACATAATTTTTAATGATAATTCAAAATTAATCTGACGAACCTGTTTAGTCGAATCTATCTTTCGCGATTGATCAAAGACGTAAGTTTTACAAGGTACATTTTGTACATTTTGACGGGACTTTCTGTTGAAGACACGGAACAATTGTAGTTATATTACCAGCAAACTTTTTTACTTTTTTATTTTTAATAAATCAACATAGTAGAATGTAAAGCAAACATTTCTGAGTGTCACTAAAAGCGTGGTCTTCCTTTCAGATTCAATGGCCGCGATACAAGCAAGAACCGCAAGAAAATGATATTGTTGCTCAGTGTCAGGAGCAACTTCTCCTTTTGCAAGCTCTTATTGAAATTGATCTACAATGGATACCTGGTCACTGTGATATTAATGGCAATGAACAGGCTTTCAAACTTGCCAAAGAGGGATGGTCTATGATCCAACCTTTACTCCCTCTTCCTTATTTTTCCATTAAAAATCATATTACTATTATTATCAAGAAAGCAGTGGAGGACTCTTGGAAAGCAGCCGCTGTTGATGGGAAATATTTGCTAATTCAAAATCCATCCCTAACAATTTGCCTCGAGACGTCGCAGCGGCCACTTTCATAATGGTCACTGGCCACGATTATCTTCAGAGCCACCTTTATAAAATCTTCATTTCTGATTCCCCCCTCTGCTCGCTTTGCATGCAGGGGGAGGGTAATGCCGATCATCTCCTCAGTTGCAGTGCATTGAAGGACGATGCACGAGAAGACACCCTTGAAGGAAGGGCACGTCCTTACTGACGGCAAGGCATCGAATGGCTGAACAGCGAAAGATGGGCATTGGCTAAACTAAACTAAACTAAACTAAGGAAAGCAAATAGATCATTACAAATTAAGGAAAAGAAAAAAATAACTTCTAGTTTCTTTATTTTGTTCTTTAACATCTTACAACGTACAACCTTTCTACGTGTGTATACTACAGTCGGGGCACATCTAATCTGATAATACAGGAACAGTTACGGAGCCAAATCATACCAAGTGGCGTCTCATCTAGCATCTGAAAGTATCTCTCGCTACCACGTGATTCTTTTTCCGAAGTAAACAAGACGAATTCTCATTACCGCTGCAGCGATATATTTCTATTGTATGTTTAGTAATTTCAAGAAAAAAGAAAAGAAAAGAAAGAAATTAAAACTTTTACAGAAGCAATCTATTTGTAAGTATAAAAGAAATCGTAAGTTACAATTTTTCAAAACGAAAATAAAATAAAAAATGAAAATTCTTTTTTAAAAGTGAATTTCAACTTACTCAGAATAGAATTTCAATATAAATTATTATAAATAAAATTTACTGAAAATATTTAAAAAAAAATATTAAAATTGTAATGTAAATTCTTTCATACCTGATTTTAATTTTTACATAGTCCTGTATTTCTTTTTCAGTTTTATTATTTTTATTATTTTATAATAAATAAATTTTAGCTAAAAAATATTAAAGAAATATTGTCTTGTGAAACATTAATCAAATAGAAGAACGGATTGTCTCAACTGCCCCGCGCGCCCGGCATCAAGAAGGAGGATATCGTTGAAAGCACGAGAACGAAAACCGTGTGAGACAGAATCGCCGCTGGCGACGGCTCCTGCTGCCGCTCGGATGCGACAAGAGGCAGGCGAAAGCCTGGCGTTTCTGAGAAAGGTCGTCGGTTCCATACTGGAGAGTCGCTCTGACGCTGCACCCTTAACAGAACGAATAAAGGCCGTCTTTCGACGGGCCTTCGAGCCCTCCCGTCCTCCTTGATTCCGAAAAGAGAGTAGCATGACCGAAAAGCGAACGAAGGCTCCAGTAGGCCACATCCTCGTC
>JAFIDM010082163.1:0-10119 GCA_023159025.1 Thereuonema tuberculata | reverse complement strand
ATTTAATTTTTATCCTGAAGAAGACCCGTAATTGGGCTGAAATATAGATCTGATGTTTCTAAGATGGAGAAGTGGTTTTATTTCAATACTTTATATTTGTTAGAAGAACCACATCTAATTTTTCAATAAATTTCCTTTATGTACTTTTCTTATAATTTTTGTTCAGATATAATGTTGCTTTACATTAATTTCTAGTTCCTTTTAGTATACATTACATTTGGAGATTATCTTTTTATTGTAAAATTGTTGTTATTGGAACTCCTTTAATCTAATACAAGTATCTACTTTATTTTCCTGCAAATAATTCACATCTTTTATTTTGTTTCTTTATTTCAATGTTCTCCAGTTCTAATAGGTGTAATTTCTTAATTACTCCTGTATTCTAGGTGCTGGAAATTTTGATGAACATCATTGAGATTACTACAAAGGAATTAATTAAGAAAAAAGTAATTTACAAAGTTTTTAATCTCTTATCTAACATAGAATTCATCTATATACTTATAATATTAATATAATATCAAAATATTAGAAATTCTTTTTAATTTTATTATTTACTAGTTGTACCCGGCATGCGTTGCAATGCCACTCAAAGAAAGAAAGGACCCTGTGTCGGTCGGGGGTGGGATACGTAGGTAGTCGTGTCGCCTTCCCCCACCCAAGTGTGGTGTCCCTGCCCCCATAGGGGAGCGAATTTTTTACTTTTTGCAATTGACTTGGGGGGGGGGGGCCGAGAAGGGGTTCTAAATATAAGGTTCCGGTGTCGGTCGGGGGTGCGACACTTAGGCCCTTGTGTCGCCTTTCCCCCACCCAAGTGTGGTGTCCCTGCCCCCCATAAGAGAGGGACTTTTGGACAAGATGGCGGCCATGATGGTTGCCTTCATTCTGAGCTCCTGAACTTGTTCGATTTTTTTAAATTTAGGAGCCCAGTTTTCTAGTTTTACTGGATTAATTTTGTTTTTAAAGGTGTGCTTTTATGTTTCTATATAAATTTTAACTTGGGGGGAGGTTTTTAATTGTGTTCTTAAGCTTTTTAGGGGCGCCAGCGGCCGCTAGGCCTAACGGCCATTTCAGGCCAGTCTTGGCCATTAGTTTCTTTTTATTTAATTGTCAGTTTTACTTTGTGTTGCTTGTTTAGAATTTATATTTAGCATTTAATTAAAGTGTTGGCATTAGTGTATTTTGGGTGAATTGTTTGTGTTAAATTGGAGCGGCTCCTCCCATTTTCATTGGCGGGAGGTGGGGTTGACCGCCATTTTGTCCCCATTTCTTTACTATTTTTTTATTTTTTTATTTTAGTAGCCTTTTCTTTTGATGCATGCGGCTGAGTTTGGTTCCTCCCCTAGTGAAGATGGGAACGGCTTTGAGGCTCGGCTAGATGGATTAATTCTAAGTAATAAAGATGAATTAAAAAAGAAAATTCAGGAGAAATATCAGACCAGGTTAAAAGATAATATTAACGACAGTTTGAAAAACAAAGATTTTATGAAACAGAAGATTAGAAATGAAGAAATAGAAAAAAATAAGAAAGAACTGTCGGACGAGCTAAGAGAAACAATGTCATGGGAGAGGCAACAACATTCTGTAAGGAGAAACCTACAGAGGTCTCCTGTTCACTCCCAATCTTCTCCACTTCCTTCCCCTCTTCCTGATTCCTTAGGAGCTAATCATTTTGACCTTCCTCAGGATAATAGAAATTCAGAAAACGGAGACTCTTCCTTGATGACTCCAACATGTTCCAATCCCCAAGGCAAAGCGAAAAAGAGGGAATAGGGATCTCATGGATGACGAGAATAGTTAATTGGTTAAGCAAATAAAGCAGTGGAATTGTTTTTTGAGCATTCGAATAACATCAAGGTTGCCATTTCAAAAGTAAGTGAAAGTAGGATATCATTTAGAAAATCAGATCAAACAGTAGTGAATAATAGTCTCTCAGAGATAAGTATGATTTTTACTAAATTATTAGTAAAAGTTAAAGATCTGGAATTAGAAAATAAACAATTAGAATTAAAAAATGCAAAAATACAATTAAGAACACAAATAAGAACCCAAGAGGGTATTGATATCCATAAGAAAATGAGCTATGCCGACATGACTAAGAAAAATCAAATTGTTAAAAATTTTACAAAGGAACACTCCCAGTCAACAAAGACAATATTTCCCCAAACTGAATCTAGCACAGTTGTCTCCCTCAAGATGGGTGGGCAGGAAGCAGGGGCGACTAGCGTATTGAAAAAGACTATCAAGATGAACCTCAAGGCCAATCTCATTGGAGGTGGAATCAAATTGTCAGGAGTGATGGCAAAATTATTTTAAAATGTTATAATCATGAGCAAAAACATAAAGTTGAAACTTATTTGAAAACAGTCCAAAACTTAGAAGTAAAAGGATTTGCTAATCGACAGCCCTAGATTAAACTAACAGGAATCCCAGCAGACTATGAAGATAATGATGTATTAAAAGAGGTTATTAACTCAAATACGGAGGCATTAAAACCGATAACTAATGTTAACATCAACAAGGTCTGACCATTATTAGTAGTAGGGCTTGTCGTGACAAACAAAAAAAGAACTGGATCTTGAGAGCATCGCTATTGGTCTTCAAGGCTCTTGAAAACCAGGGGTTTGTTAACTTTGGTTACTTGAGGATTCCGTTCCTTGAGGACGTTTGGGTGGCGAGATGCTACCAGTGCAATTCCTTTGGACATTTTGCCAATAATTGCAAAAATCCAGCTTCATGTTTCAAGTGTGGAGGCCGCACTCTTTTAAAGAGTGCGAGGCTGTTGTTAATTGTTGTTCCAACTGTAGGAGAAGGAGGAAGGGAGGAGAAGGCCATATGGCCAATTCCTTAGAGTGCCCCTGCTACTTAGAAGCAGTACAAAACAGCAGGAGGAGGATACAATATAATGATTAATATAGCTCAATTCAATATGGGCAGGGGAAGTATTCCCTGGGCTGAGCTCCAACTTTTGGGGACAATTTTGACATTCTATGTCAAGGACCCTTTTGTCTGAGGGATGGCACGAATTCCTTATTTTATTTTAGGTGCCAAGATTTATTTTATCCGCGATTCTCACCTCCCAGTTAGGTCTTGCGTAATTGTTGTCAACAAGGACATACAAGTTCTTTTATTAACACAATACAGTAACAAGGTCTTGGTGACACTAAAAATTGTCGGGGACAACTTTGAATTTATTCTTGTAAATACATATGCACATAAAAATAATGTACATCTTCTTCTTAGACAACTTAAAGAATTATTAAACCTGACAAGTAATGTTCTTATAGTTGGCGACTTTAACGCGAGACACTCCATGTGGGGTGACAAGATTAATGATAAAAGGGATGGTGAAATCGCGGACTTGTTGTTTCACAATCATCTCAGACTGTTAAACAAGATCGATTCAGGGCCTACATTTGTTTCATCAAATGGTAGGAGCTGGATAGATCTTGCTTTTCATAAGGGGCATACCCCATGTGAATGGGATCTTTGTACTGAAGACATGGGAAGTGATCATCGTTTGATCTCCCTTCAGTTTGGATGACCCCCCCCCCCATTGTTATCCTCCTCATTCTGCTTAAGGAAGGCTAGGTGGCACATTTTTATTTCAATTTTAGAGGGTGAACGGGGGACTCTTGAGGGGACTTTCCGGGACACGGACTGCGAGACAGCAGCTAAAGCCTTTCAAGATGTATGCTTGAGAGCATGTAGGGCCGCTATTCCCATCAGGAATCAAACATATAATAAGCGACCTGGACCTGCCTGGTGGAATCCCGATTTACGATCGCAAAGGGCTAAGATGAGGATGGATGACACGGTGGAGAGACGTGTAATTGAGAACAGGTGGAGGGATGCAAAAAGGGTCTACCGTGGCAACTTGAAGAGGGAGAAGTGGAAATCTTGGAGGCAATTCTGCGAGTCGTCCACTGAACGCGACCCGTTCAGTTTACCATCAAAAATTATCGGGGGAAATGTTAAACTCCCCCAGATTCAACGAATATGTGCTTCCTCGAATGGCTCGTGGAATTCCTCCGAGGAGGAAACTTCGGCCCAACTTTTGTTGGAATACTTTCCAGAGGATGACCCTTTACTTGATAATACACAAACAAAACAACTTCGAGACGAGTCCTATGTTCCCTATTATACCACACACAGGGAAAACCCTTTTAATGAACAAGAACTAGAATTGCTTATTGAAAAAATTAATTTGAACTCTGCCTCTGGTCTAGATGGAATTCCTATAAGAACTTTGCCTTTTATTAAGAATTCCCTCGCCAAGTTATGGGTCTTGTTGTTAAATAGGTGTTTGAATGAGGGCATCTTCCCCTCAATTTGGAAGAGGGTCAAGGTGGTGCCACTCCCTAAGGGAGATGGTCGTTTTAGGTCTATTTGCCTTCTTCCGGCCATCCGTAAAGTCCTGGACAGCTTTTATAATAACAGATTGGTGTTTTATTTTAGAAAAGAACAATCATCTTTCCCACAACCAATTTGGTTTCAGGAGGGGCCGCAGCTCTGTGGAGGCCGTCCAGGCTCTTCGGGATGTTCTCCGTTCCCGAAGGGAGGGGGGCAACCATGCGGTCGTGGTCTCTCTTGATATAGCTAATGATTTTAATAATGCATGGCATCCCGTGATTCTGAGTGTGTTGAAGAGTAAGGGGTGTCCCTCCGACCTCTATTATCTTGTTTCTTCTTTCCTTAAAGACCGCTGGGTCCAATTAGGATCAGCGTCTACTCTTTGTTCAAAGGGATGTCCACAGGGTAGTAACCTTGGTCCTACCATGTGGCTTTTGGTCATGGAGGACCTATTTTCCTCTTTACAGCAGATTTATCTGGAACAGAATCATGAGGATGCCCTTTATGTCCAGGCCTTTGCCGATGACACCGCCGCAGTGATTTCTGCTCCATCTGTTAAAAAGATTGTTAGATATTGGGAAATCCTCCAAAAAGTTATTGGAGACTGGGCAACTAAAAATAAGTTAGTTATTAATATGGATAAGACTGTTACATTGTTTGTCCCACACGATAAAGTCCAGCGTCGCCCCATTCTTAAGATGAATGGCGCAACCATAGTATTTTCTGACCATATTAAGTATTTGGGTATAACATTAAACGCTGGACTTATTTGGATTGATCATATTAGATGTATTCGTGGTAAGGTGATAAACAATGCAAATAAATTTCTAGCCCTGGCTCCATTTTTATGGAAGTATTAACCTAAGAATTAGAAAGTTAATCTTTAACACTATTATTAAAACAAAAATTCTATATGGAGCAGAAATTTGGGGTGAGGATGCCCATAAAGCAAGAATCAAAAGACTCTTACTTACAATAACGAGACCCTTTTTATTAGCAATTTCTAGGACCTACAGGACAGTCTCGAGTGATGCCCTCCATGTTCTCAGTGGGGTTCCTCTACTGTGGATCCAGGCTCAGTTCTTGGCCACACATTTTCAATGTGTGAGTAGCCCGGATTACTGCCGTAAAATATCAATAGACAAATAGGTACATCCCTCTGATTTGAAGCGGCTAAGGATTGGGACCTGGTCCAACGCTGATGAGAGACAGACCGTCTTTGATGCCTTCATTTTTACTGACGGCTCAAAGACTGGTGATAGAGTCCGTTTTTCTTTCGTGATTTACAACTGTAGGTGGTCTGTAATTGACATCTTTCGTGAACGCCTTCCTGATTGTTGCTCTGTATTCCAAGCAGAGCTTTTTGTCCTCCGTAGGGCGGTCCTTTGGGCCTCCTCTTTTTGGAGTGGCCAAACAATCAGGTTGGCGATTGTTTCCGGCTCTCTCTCAGCTCTTCAATCCTTGGCCAGCTGCTCCTATGAATATCTGGAAGCCAGAGATGCCCGTGTTGATATAACAAATATGGTAAATGAAGGCAGTATTGTACAACTTTTCTGGGTGAAAGCCTACATCGGCATCAAAGGTAACGAGAAAGCTGATGAAGAGGCCAAGAAAGCCACCTCACTAGAATCAATTACGATTCAAGCGCCCTTACTTCGCAGCCATTCTAAAAATATTATGCGATCCGGGATTCTAACCCTGTGGCCGGAAAACTGGGAAGTTTCTTCTAAGAGTCCCAGCTACACACCTTCATTAATAAAGTGAGAGACGACATAATTCTTGGGGATTTTTTTATTAATCAGATTATTACAGGCCATGGGGATTTTAAAAGTTATGTTATTTAGATTTGGCAAGCGGGATGAGCCTTACTGTGAGCATTGCTTATCGTGTGCAGACGAGGATGTTCATCATGTCCTTTGGGTCTCTGGACATCCTCAGAGACATACGCAAGAGAGATATTTATTAAGAATCTACTTTTGAATGGGGTTTCATCCCCCTGCCGAAATTATGAATAACATGGGGGATTTTAAAAAGTTTGCAAAAAAATGCTTCAATTGTAAAAGGTAATCCCCAAAAATATTTTTTTTTCTTCTTTTTTTGATGTTTGTGAAATTAATATCTTTAGGTGTGGCTTTTCGGGTTAGGGGAGCAATGCTGCGGGTGGACCACGAACTTGACTGCTCGTGGGCCGATAGGGTCTTTGACGGTCGACCCATGGCAGGTGTGGTCCTGCCGTATGTATCCCCCTGCCGTATGTATCCCACTGCTAAATGCCTGCATTTAAGGATATGTGTCTTGCCTTTAACCATTTTTTTTTTTTTTTGGTATTATTGGCTTGACCTGTTTTCCCCAAGAAATGATTGGAATTGTGTCGTTTCTCATTTTTTTTCTTTTTTTTTCTGCTATACACCCAATGCTACAGTTGGAGCATCATTCGGCCCTTTTTATTTTCTTTCTTTTTCAGTTCTTTTAATACATTTTAAAATTTTAATAGGGGGTTAGGGCTCATTTTAACTTTGTTACGTGTTTTTTAATTTATATTATTTTTGTTAATTGCATATTTCTTATGTCATTCGTTTTTGCTACAACTGCTTGTTTTCATATACTTTATCATTAGGTGATTGCTCATTTTGTCTATTCTCTGTATATGTTAATAGAGGAAGACAAATTCAAACATAAAATGGCGATTTTATGAACTTCAATGATCAGGAAAGTAGACCTAAAATCATATAAAGAACTTTTTGTAGGTTTGAATTGTGAAATGCTTACCTGAACTATTTCCAAACGAATTTCAAACAGAAGACAATTCTAAGAGCAGTCAATATAATCGTGAATAATCTAAGGAAGAAAAAAAACAAAGGAACAACGCAACAATTACGGTCAAATAAAGATGCGATACACTTGATGCTATGGAGTATCAATTGTTGGACAATGAACTCGTGTGCTGATATAGTTGTGTTGTCGATGATGCTTTTTTCGTGAATGAAGATCGAAGAAAATGGTGGAATACGATGACAAACGAGGATGTATTCGGAAGTCGTTTTCGCTAAAGGATGCAAGGAATTATGCAAGATAAATATTCCTTGTTTCTGCAAATAAGTGGAACATAAACACAAGAGATATGTGCCGGAAAGCAGATTTGAAGTTCGATTAAACCAAAAGGATTAAAGAAATAATCTGGTTCGCAAGCCCATCTTCAATCGAGTTCGAAAGTTTGTGAATTCGAAGATATCGTCAAGGATCCACCGAAGGTGACTCAATGTTGGACGATCAGACCGAAGATGATTGAACTTCAGCAGATTGTAAGTAATATTTGACTTTTCTTACACGGACGAATAATACACGAATACCGTTATCATCACTTTTCTTCAAGTAGTTCAGATTAACAGACACCAGTAAAGTTTAGAAAGTTAAAGATTCAAGACATTAATACTAGTGTAGATGAAGTTTATACAAAGAGACTTTTAAGTTATCTGATTCAAGAAGAGTATTACACAAGCCTATAATTGGATAACGTAGAACACTGCGTATTAATAGACTTAGTTTCATGCAAGTGAATTAGGATTAACATATTTATGTAAAAGGAACTTTTAATAGAATATACATAGATTTGTTTTAATGACTCGCCTTTGTTTTTCTTTTGTACAAGTTAGCTACAAATGGGAATTATTTTAGCGGGTTGTACGAACACTATCTGCCGGAGTTAAGGTTTAAAAAATAACACCTCCATTACCTGTGGTTATTTGTTGTATTAATCTTCTCATAGGAGACGGTTGAAACATACCCTGAGATCATTATTACTTCAATTAAAATGGCTTTTTCCACTACACTTTTGAATTACAGTAAGCAACGTTTCTCAATCTATTCTTAAAACTGAGTCGTAATAACTCAATAATTACTTTTAACCTAAGATACTATAATACTATCTTTGTAATACTTCAGATTGTCCAAAGTAAATTATTAATTGTTTTGCTGGAAACAGATAATAAATACATTTTACTTACAGTGAATGTTAAAATGATATAATAGCGATAATATAATACTAATGACAGTATTAACTATAATCAACTTGATCAACTAAAATAACACAAATAGTACATAGAAGTCTTCAATTTCTTTTAAAGCATTACTTATTCTATTTTCAAATAAAAAAACGCTTAAAGATCATAAACTATACAAAGATTGAGTCTTATATATTCTAACTTTTACACTCTAAGTAAAAACGCTTGTTAAATCATAGAAGGATAGATATATAAAAAGCTCATCAAATCAGTCAATTTGTATAGGTGTGTGTGTTCTGTCAAAAAAAAAATATTCTTATCTGTGAATTTAGAAAGACATGGGAATGAGGATCTTGTTTTGTAGTGTTGAAAGCATGGTACAAAACTTGCTGGTGTTAGCCATTGCTAACAACGTTGGCCATTCCATGTTGGTCAATAGCTCATTCCAGTTCGTTCACCATATTCTCACATGGCACCTAATGAAGGCAGGAAATGGACACTAGGATATTGTTCCTGTAGATTCCTAAAAGCTTTAAAAAGGGAATTAAAGCCTCCCCTCATATTTAATACAAAGTCAAGGAGTAGCCAATGTCATACACTATATATATAGGTTGTTTCCTAAAATTATAATATATGAAATTTTATATATAATATTTCATTCAAATGTTTTCTATAATTAATTCGTTTGTAACTTTTAGAAATTTAAATAAAAGCAATATTTCTAAATGATTTTACCCTTTATATAGTTTTTTTCCATAGTTTAAAATACAAAAAAAAAAACAAAAAAAAAATCAGGAACTTCCGGAAGAATTAGAAAATAAGTAGTTGTTTCCGAGTGACCTGTGACATTGTCTAATATGCGGGATCATCATCTAATGTAGGAGTATATGTTTTGATTGCTTATGATATTTACTATAAAATCTGTAATTCAATAAAACAAATAAAATAATTCAATAAAAAGAATGTTAACATGGATATATTAAATCAAAAATTATAAATCACTAAAGTATTTTCCACCCCGAGTTCTCACGATTGGAATCTAAGACGACCGTTTCTGCCTTTTGGGCGTTCTCAGCCAGATTTACCCTCAGCTCAGAGTATGTGCAAAGGTTAAAGATTCCACCTAATCTACCGAAAGTGATTCTCCAATCACAAAACAAACCAATAAAAGGAAAAAATCTATTTATTTGAAACTGTAATCTAAGATTCCCATTGATGATAGCTCATGGTGGAATTCCAACATCATGGCGCATTTTGATTTATGTATTTTCAAATATATAATTTTCTTCAGCAAATACATACTACCTGGAATTCAACTTTTCAGTTTCCTTTCCTTTCATCGACTTTGGCCAACTATGGACCACGGGCTAGCCCTACCTGACAACGTCAGGGTGAGGCTAGGAAATTGAAGAAGGGGGACGAGATTCACATCTCGTCCAGAATAACCCTGAGATAGTAAGTCCCAGGGAGAAACGGACGAAACACAGAAGAAGAAAGAAACAGCCATGCCACCACCGGGATTCGAACCTGGGTTCCGACACATCGGCCACACGGCAGACCGCCGTCTAGACCGCTCGGCCATCCCGGAATGGCTAGCTTTTCAGTTTATTGATAATAAGGTGTAATAACTAAATATCCTCCTTTAATTAGATAAAAGAAAAAAAAATAATCAATAAAAAATTTAGCATTCAAATGTAAAATAAAAAAATCACTAAAGAATTTGCACCCTGAGTTCCCACCGACGAGAATCTGAGACGACCGTTTCTGC
>JAFIDM010082162.1:0-10119 GCA_023159025.1 Thereuonema tuberculata | reverse complement strand
ATGATACAGCAATAGATCTATAATTTTTACAATCATTAAAAGCATTATTTTTGAATATTGGAATAATTTTTGATATTTTTAAATTATTTGGATATATTTCTTTACTTAACATTAATTGTATCATTAATGCAATCAATTTAGCAAAAATTTCCTTTTTCTCTTTAATATCAGAAATAGATATTTGATCATGTCCAATGGATTTTTTAGTTTTCATCCCATTTATTATATTTATTATCTCTTCATCATTTGGTATATCAATTACAATTGTATTTATTAAATTTGAATTATTTATATCTTGTAATAAATTCTCTTTACAATTTATATTAAAATTATTACTTATTTTATGATAATAATTACAAAATTTTTCTGCAAGTGTTTTAAATTTATTTTTATCTTCTATTTCCTGTGCAAACCTATTTATTTCATTTTCTTTTTTAATTTTATGTTTATTACTTTTTTTTTTTTCTAATAAAGCATTTATTTTTTCCCAACAATTTTTTGGGTTATTTACATCATTAAATTTGTTATAATAATAATTATTTTTTGCTTTTATTATTTTTCATGTTAGTATATTTCTTAAATTCTTATAATTATTATAATATTGCTCATTATTTTTATTATTTTTATACTTTTTAAATAATTTGTCTCTTACTTTTATTTCTTCAATTAATTCTTTAGTTATCCATTCTTTATGTATTCGATCGCCATTATTCTGTCTATCATAATGTTTTTTACTATAAGAAACTCCTGAATAATAATTAGAAATTTCTGTTCCATTTGTGTAATAAGTTATATATCTTTTGGATTTATTAAATTCACTTAATATATTATTACATAAAACATTTGGATCTTCAATTTCTGTATTATTAATTCTTTCTAATAAACCCTGTAAATTCTTTTCTAATAAACAGTAATCAATGTTTTTATATTTTTTTCTTATATATTTTAATTTTTTATAGGTACTGTTTATATTATGTATGCTATCTAAATTTATACTCAAAGATGTTAAAAAGTGATCTGAAATATTTTCTTTTATAATAAAACTTTTATAATTTCTATATAAATCATTCATAAAGATATGATCAATATTAGTTTTTGTAGTTTTTGAGAAGTTTTTCCATATCTTGTAATGCCATATAAACAATACTTAAATCCTTGATAAGCTAAAGTTGCTAAATATAATTTTACATTATTACTTTCATTAATTTTAAATAAGTCTATATTCATATCTCCAATTATCACACAATTATTTCCAAAAAACATATTATGTATTTGAAAATATTCTTACATTTCATTTATGAATAATTTCATTTTTTGTTTTGGAGGTCTATAGATAGTAAAAATATTTATATTAGTTTTCCACATATCTTTTTTTAATATTAGACTTAAATTTTCAAAATTAATTGAAAATATATGAACTCTTTCAACATTATTGTTAAATTTAGTATAAATAATAATTCCTCCAGCTTTTTGTTCATTTCTTAATTTATAATACGTATTTCAATAATTAATATTATACAATTCTACTTCATTTTCTAATACATTTACTTCTGTTAAGATAATAATAGGCTATATGAAATTTTTTCATATTTTTGCATATATCTTGGAAACGCAGAAACGTTTGTGAAGGACTGATATATCGTTCGATAGATCTTACAAATACCAACATTTTCTCAATATAATGTTCTCTTCCAACTTTTATACTTTTTTTTTAAATTGAGAAAAAGTCAAAATTTGACCCTTTAAAAGGCTACATCTTAGAAACCAAAAATTTTTCGAAAGATTTTTCTAGCATTTTGTTTATCTTAAAAAGTTCTACATTTTATCCTTCTGCATGACCAATCTATCTCTTATAGATTGATCACAAAATTGGAAAAACGGAAAGTCTTATGACAATGACAGACAGAATAACTCTTTTATAATATAAGATAATGATATTGAAAAATGTCAGATATTTTTTTCTAAATACAAAATATTAACAAATGTAAATAAGATTCGAAAACACATTTATTAAATTATCTCAAATAATAACACATAAAACTGAATATTGAGAAATGGTTATTGTCAAATACAGTGCAACTTCGATAATTCGAACGTCTTTAATTCGAAATCGTGGTTAATTCGAAGATTTCTCTTAGTCCCTTGAATTTCTTATTAAATTAATATTAATAAATTGTGGATAATTCGAAGTTCAACTTCGTTAATTCGAAGTTTTTTATAAAAAATTTCGAACCATAACGACTTTTCGGCGTTTCATCGTTAAGAAATTCGACAAGTGACAACAAATGTCCCTTAAGGCTACCGTTCGTCACGTGACGCCATTCGAGCTTCCTGCTGTCAGTGTCACCATGTCTTTCAGTAAACCACGCGTGTACAAAAATTTAATGTTCGCTGAAAAGGTCGCCATCATTCACGAGGTGGAAAAGGGTGTGAGGAAGAAATGCCAAATTGCCAACGAGTACGGGATAGCGCCGAATTTAGTCGGTACATTGAAGGACAAACCAATGTAAGTGAAGCTGTTTTCCATTCACTAAACATGCTTGATGATTTTGCAAACCTTAAGCGACTGAATTCTACAAAACATCAGACATTGCACAATTTTTTGAAAAACTATAATTTTCTGTAATGAATGTTATATGTACTGGAGCTTACGTAATATAAATCCTATTTTGTTTACATACATATAGTGTTTAAGTCTTTCATACCATGATCTTTCTGAATAAATATTTACTTATTGACAGAATAATCTTTTCAAGCATTCAGTGGACCTGAAATTAAAGTTAAAGGATATAACTTGTTTAATTCGAAATCTTGGATAATTCGAAGTTTTATAGTGGTCCCTTCAGCTTCGAATTATCCAAGTTGCACTGTATTAAAATAACAGCTAAATTTAGTAATTAACTTTGAAAATATCAGTGACCTTTTATTTATTTTTTACAAGAAATTTATATTTCAATGTTTCGATTTATCCCCAGCATTCTCCAATCTGTTTTTTTTTTCTTTTATAACAGTTCGTCTGGGGTATTACTGACATTGCTACTATAATTATAGAGGGGAGAAAGTGTGTAGTCGTGAAATCACACTTTCATTCGGAGTCTTACTTAACCCAATTGGAATTGTTATCCGAATCAAAATGATTCTATATATTTCTTATAAGAGATACTATATTTGCTTTTTTACTTAAATTATTCGCTGTTGACTTTAAAATATAAATATTAAAGGAAATAAGTTGGCTTCTCTTCTGCGGAAGAGAATGTCTTCTTAAATATATTCGTTTCATCATACTGCCGCTAGTTGTCTTCGCTGTTTCAGGAAATCAGAGTTCCGTTGTAAATGTGAGTAACGGGGATTTTCTAATATCTGTGAAAAAAAAAGTCACAGTTCGGGAAATATCTCTCATCACTATCGTATGCAATATAAATACATTAAGCATTTAAACAAGATATAGAATTTTACGAATATCTTCTTGAAAAGAAATTCGTATTCTTACTTTTGTAAAAAAAGAAAGAAAGATTTTCAATAAATCCCAATTTCATAAAATAATCGTTTCGTGCTGCAATAATAGCATATGTTGAAAAAATCAAATTATAAACAATGAATCACGAAAAGCGAATGTATGGTATTTATTGTGGTATATACTATCACTGCTTCAATTTTTAGCGACCCATTTGAGCGACGAAAATCGGTAGCTATTGCATTTATCCTGTTCGTCCGTGTGTCCGTATCCATGCATCCCTAACAACTTCCGATCCAAAGGCAGGATAGACAAACGGATTGTACCATAGTGTTCAGAGGCCCAAACAACATAGGAATAGGTATTTTAAGGGTCAACGCCCCCCTCCCCGTTACCAAAGTTCTGCTATTAATAAAATGGTTTGTGTTTTTTTTTTGTCCTATTTTCCTGAAAAATTAAACAAAAAAAACATCGAAAACATAAAGTCAAGCTTTGACCCGCATGAAAATTTCAAAAACAGAAAAAAAAAAAAAAAAACTATTAACATAATATGTATTTTTTTTCCTAAGAAATGTGGAGAAGAGTTTCATTGCAAATCCAAAAACTGATGTCAATCATGCATTTACTGTCCTCCCGGCCTAACGGTGAACAAGATCCATTTTGAAAAATAGATTTTATATTTTAAGTGTTTAGAAAATTATTAAACTTAATTGGGCATCTAGTAATATAGTTATCTAGTTATATTTCAAGTTTATCAGTTACTTTCTAGACATATATTTATTTCGTTTTCGGTTGTTTTCCTCTTTTCGTATCTCCTTTTGGTTCGACTAATAGCATGCTATTGCATCTTGAAGAACTTTTATCCATCCAGTTTCCGATGAAAATTACATGGTAGAACAAAACCATAAAACAAATAAATACCTACAAAGCTCTTAAAGGTTTTATTGAATATATAAGTTAATAATATTTGCTCAAAGTTTTAATAAGAAATTTTAAAATTTTAAACAGATCATTCTGTTTGTGAAATATCAACTTAAAGGCTATGGAAAGAGACACTTAACCATTCGATTCTCTTTGCATATCTGCAATAATTTTTTAATTATTTAAGTCTCTTCGTCAAAAATGTCATAGTGGAACGTGAGGCTGTGTGTCAGATTCACTGACATCTCAGCTTTCATAAAACTGTTAAAGCAGTCATTGCAGTAACACAGCCTTTCTAACCGTGTTTTGATCAGGACATTGCATTGGAGAATAGAAAGTTTGCGAAAATTGTTGTAATTAAAAAATAAAATAAATTGTTTAGATATAAATTATATATTTGTCTTTATTAATTTTTGTAGAGAATAAAATATGTCTTGAAGAATCATTCAACAATATTTTTTATTGACTTTATAATGTGATTTCGTTATAATCATAATAGCAATATGTGAGTAACATCAACAATAAAATAGTATATGTTTTCCATTGATTTTTAATTTATTTTTTTAAAGAAAGAACACAAAAAAGGAAACTCATCTTCTAAATATCTAAAATATTTCTGTTCTTTAATCGACAACTTTCTTCAGGAACATAAATATAAGACAAAGAAACAAAAAATGTTTCTCTCCTTAAAACCCAACAAAATTTGAATAAACAACCACAAATTCCGTAATAATAACAATAACTAATAAGAATATACAATGCTAGAAATGTTATACAACAATAATTACAATATAAGATGATAACACATACTTCAAATGTTAATCATTGATTTAGTAAACATATATCAACTGATTGAAATAATTTTACATGCACTGTTCATATTATGCGTTGAATTAAAACAAACCTCATGCATCTGTTAACTTTTTGAATTTTATATTCCCAGCGTGATGATGGATCCTCTTGGATTCGAAATCGATCCTGTATTTTAAGTTTTATGTTAGTAAAGTTAGTTAAACAGATGCATCAGCTTTGCTTTAATTCAATGCATATATCAACTGTTCAATATATTTTTTTTACCAATTTGCAATGAGTTCTCCAAAATAATAATAGTAATATTTTATACCTAATAATGAGAATTTTAATAGTAAGAATAATATAAATATAAATATTAGAGGAAGAAACTAAAAATTTCTAATCCATAAAACTGAATATTGAGAAATGATTATTGTCAAATTTTAAAATAACGATAAATTCAGTAATTAACTTTGAAAAGATCAGTTAGGCTTACCTTTAATTTATTTTTTTACAAGAAATTTATATTTCAATGTTTAGCTTTACTCCAATCTGTTTTTTTTTTCCTTTTACCACAGTTCGATTGGGTATTACTGACATTGCAGTGCAACTGTACGAATATCGACGACGAGAGAGCGTGTAGTCGTGAAATCACACTTTCATTCGCAGTCACAGTAACCTTACTATAGTAGCATTATTTTCCAAATCAAAATGATTCTGTATATTTCTTATAAGACATGAACTACACTTGGTTTTTTTGATTAGTTTTTTTCACAAAAATTATTCGTTGTTGTCTTTGAAATATAAATTTTAAAGGAAATAAGTTTGCTTCTCCTCTATTTAGATATCATGTTTTCATAAATACTTTTGTTTCATCATACTGCCGCTAGTTGTCTTCACTGTTTCAGGAAATCACAGTTCGGTTAACTGGATTTTCTGATATCTGTGAAAAAAAAATCACAGTCCGTGAAATATTGCTCAACACCAACGTATACACTATAAATACATTCAGCATTTAGGCAAGTTGTACAATACAGTACAATTTTACGAATACAGTAGAGCCTCGATTATCCGCGGAATTGGGTGGCAAAGGCTTCGCGGATAACGAAAATCGCGGATAACCCGAAAAAATGAGGTGTAAACACGAAAAAAAAATATTTCACCATTAAAAACTACGTTTTATTGTACAAAAAAATTGTATGTAAATCTTTTAAAATATGTAGAGTAAAGCAGAAACCTTTCCTCTACATTTGCATACCACAAATTCCGAGATGGCCTATAGGATCACGTTGCACAATAAACCTGTCAGTAATTTTCGATTTTCGCACTGTAGGGCCTATTCTATTTTCCCTGTTGTTGGCATGGATTAAAATTGGTTTTTTGGAGGTTCGTAAATAAAAAAATTTTCGCGGCACTCGCGGATATTCGGGACTCTACTATATCTACTCGAAAAGAATTTCAGATTTTTACTTTTGAAAAAAAAAGAATAAGATTTTCAATAAATCCCAATTTATTGGAAAGCTACAATCGCTGCATCAATTTTTAGCGACCCATTTGGGAGCTATTGTGATAGTGACGTAATTGGGTAGCTATTGCATTTGTCCTGTCCCCATCAAACAACTCCCTACCGAAAGGTAGGATCGACAAACGGATTTCATGATAGTGTTCAGATGCCCAAACAATGTAGGAATAGCATTTTTTATGTGTCAACGCCCCCCCCCCCCAAGTTACCAAAGTTCTGCTAATAATAAAATGGTTTGGGTTTTTTAATCCTCTTTTCCTAAAAATTAAAAAAAAGAATCATTGAACAACTTTAACCCGCAATAAAGTTTCAAAAACATAGAAACAGAAATCTACTAAATTAATTTTCATTTTTTTCTCGAAGAAATGTGGAAAAGAGTTTCAGAGCAAATACTTGTAGTTCCAAAAACTGCTGTGAATCATCCATTTAATGTCCTCCATGCCTAACGGTGAAAAAAAAACATTTTTAAAAGTGGGTTTTATAATTGTTTCAATAAGTGTTTAGAAAATTAATAAACGAAATTAGTACAAATCATTTAGCATATATCGATAAGGATAAAGCATTTGATAACATCAGTAAAAAACTGGGGTATAGAATAGAAAAAAAGGATTCACACATCTATAAAGAGCATGCGCAGTCTCTAGGAAAACCCAAAAGTATGATTGAGCCCGGACAAAAGAATTAACATAAATGAATAAGACAAGACTGTAATACTCGCCAATCAAAAATGCACAGAAAAAGTACGAGGGTCAGTCAGTATGAAATGCCTCCTATTTCTTTTTTTCTCTTTAAATAATTGAGTTAAGTGAAAAATTTGAACTTGGCGCAATACCTCAAACCTTCTTCTACAATCCACTGCAGTGGCAACTTCCTGCGTCAACAGGTGGCAGCACTATATCTTCTTGCAAATTGACTGACATGATATTCGTATTAGATAGCGTTCTGTGATTGAATTCTTGAATTCGGAAGGTGAAACGTACATTTGCATTCATGAAAGGCTGAAAAATGTGTTTGGTGATATAACAGTGGATGTCATTACTGTACTGTATGTTCATAAACTTTCATAATCCTTTTTGCGTGCGTTCATTATAATTATTCACCAATTTACTGGTTCCGACAATGCCAAACTTTCTCCTATGGGCGACCTTTTGGTTTAATTTTTTTTTTTTTTTTTTTGTGGATAAATTCTCCCCCCCCCCCCCACATGCTCTTAATAGACTAAACCTGAATTTTGGTTTCATTCCGTTCATTAGTTTATGTTGCAGATGCCTCCAAACACGAAAAGTTATTTTATGGCCACCTTATTCAATAATAATTAAAATTAAAAGAATTAGAAACGTCCAACACTCTTCCCATTGCTTGGCTATGCAAAGTTTGCCCTATCTTGGTCACGCTGATGCGTTTGCCAAAATTGTTTTGCCAAAAAATTATTCGTTGTTGACTTTAAAATATAAATTTTAAAGGAAATAAGTTGGCTTCTCTTCTGTCGATATCATGTTATCTTAAATATATTCGTTTCATCATACTGTCGCTAGCTGCCTTCACTGTTTCATGGAAATCAGAGTTCCGTTGTAAGTGTGATTAACGGGGATTTTCTAATATCTGTGAAAAAAAAAATCACAGTCCGGGAAATATCTCTCATCACTACCGTATGCAATATAAATACATTAAGCATTTAGACAAGATGTAGAATTTTACGAATATCTTTTTGAAAAGAAATTCGTATTTTTACTTTTGTAAAAAAAGAGAGAAAGATTTTCAATAAATCCCAATTTAATAAAATACTATTTTCGGGCTGTAATAATAGCATTTATTGAAAAAATCAAATTATAAACAATGAATCACGATATGCGAATGAGTGGTATTTATTGTATGTATATACTATCACTGCTTCAATTTTTAGTGACCGATTTGGAAGCTATTGTGATAGGAACGAAAATCTATAGCGATTGCGTTTATCCGGTTCGTCCGTGCGTCCGTATCTATGCACCCCTAACAACTTCCGATCGAAAGGCAGGATAGATAAACGGATTTCAACAAAGTGTTCAGAGACCCAAACAACATAGGAATAGGTATTTTAAGGGTCAACGTCCACCGCCCCCGTTACCAAAGTTCTGCTATTAATAAAATGGTTTGGGTTTTTTTTGTCCCAGTTTCCTGAAAAATTAAACAAAACAAACATCGAAATCATAGGTCAAGCTTTGACCCGCATGAAAGTTTCAAAAACAAAAAAAAAAGTAAATCTATTAACATAATCTGCATTTATTTCCATAAGAAATGTGGAAAAGAGTTTTATTGCAAATCCAAAAACTGATGTTAATCATGCATCTACTGTCCTCTCGGCCTAACGGTGAAGAAGACCCATTTTGAAAAGTAGATTTGATATTTTAAGTGTTTAGAAAATTAATAAACGAAATTGGGCATCTAGTAATATAGTTATCTAGTTATATTTAAAGTTTGTCAGTTACTTTCTAGACATATATTTATTTCGTTTTCCGTTTTTTTCCTCTTTTCGTATCTCCTTTTGGTTCGACTAATAGCATGCTATTGCATCTTGAAGAACTTTTCTTCTTCCAGTTTCCGATGAAAATGACATGGTAGAACAAAACCATAAAACAAATAAATACCTATAAACCTCTTAAAGGTTTTATTGAAGATATAAGTTAATAATATTTGCTCCAAGTTTTAATAAGAAATTTGAAAATTTTAAACAGATCATTCTGTTTGTGAAATATCAACTTAAAGGCTCTGGAAAGGAACGCTTAACCGTTGCGCCATTCCCTGAATTTTTCAAAAAAATTTTTTAGTTATTTAAGTCTCTTCGACAAATATGTCAGAGATTTTCTTGTATCTGATACGTTCGTGAACTAGTGAAACGTGAGGCTGTATTTCAGATTTACTGAGATCTCAGCTTTCATAAAACTGTTAAAGCAGTCATTGCAGTAACACAGCGTTTCTAACCGTGTTTTGATCAGGACATTGCCTTGGAGAATAGAAAGTTTGCGAAACTTGTTGTAATTAAAAAATATAATTAATTGTTAATATATAAATTATGTATTTCTCTTTACTAAATTTTGTAGAGAATAAAATATGTCATGAAGAATCATTCAAAAATATTTTTGATTGACTTTATAACGTGATTTCTTTATAACCATAATAGCAATATGTGAGTAACATCAACAATGAAATATTTTATGTTTTTCATTAATTTTCAAATTATTTTTTTAAAAAAAGAACACAAAAAAGGAAACTCATCTTCTAAATATCTAAAATATTTGTTGGCCATTTCTTTGTACTGGGAAACATTTAAATCAGTGGATGCACCCCCTTTATCAGCTGGAATAATTTTCAAATCACTAATTCCTTTAAACTTGTTCATTGCTTCCAACTCTAGTGGATGAATGGGCATTTTGGGAGAGGGGGAGTTCTT
>JAFIDM010082161.1:0-10120 GCA_023159025.1 Thereuonema tuberculata | reverse complement strand
TTTGAAATAAATGGGAAACGGAAAACATTAGAATACAAATAAAATTCATTAAGATTAAAGCATATAAAATCAGAAATATATATCCTCACAATACTCTTCTGGCCGCTGTGCGCGCTGCTGTCGACTTCTAATAATTGCCTGAAAATTGGTCAGTGCACGTTTTACAGTTAGTGGCAGGCTTTTCGAACAAGTTTGAGTTTTTCGAGCAGCTTGCCTCAAAGATGAGCTGAAATATTTGCAATTGCTAGTGTTGCCGCTGGCCGCTTATCGTATCGCTTACACAGGAAGATTGTTTTATTTGTCGAAGTCTCGTTTGTTCTCGTTGAGATCGCGAGAAAACTGCCTTCGCCGAAGGGACAAATAAGATGATTTTGCACCTTTGTTTAGTTATTAATTCTTAACTCAATTCACAGCAGAGATAAAGAAAAAGGTAAAAAAAGATCCCAGAGGAAGAGAATGTGGTGAATGAAGCCTTAGATCGAAATCACGAGCAAAAAATATCCAGGTTTCAGCGTGTTAACACTCGTTAACACGCGTAGTTTTGAAATAAATTTTCTCACCGCCATGAGCGCTGGTGTCGACTTGCTTCTAATTATTTGCCTGAATTTAGAACCGTTTCTATTTAGAGCAATGGAGAGTTTTTCGAGCCACTTGCCGGTTTCAGACATGTTTTTCAAGAGCGTGTAAAGCGACCATAATGGTTTTATAGATTATGTAGTCACAAACCATGTGACATGACGTCACAGTTCAAACAACCGATTGCTATGAACGTTTTAGAATTTGCCTTTGTTGCTGTTTTTCTATCAGAAGAAACCAAAAAAAAAAACATAAAACAGTTTTAAGAGTTCAAGAAAACCCATGGTAGTATTTTTTTCCTCTAAAATTTTGAAAATTTTAGGACAAATACGAATTTGAACAAGGTATATTTTTTCAGGTTTGTACTATCATACCACGTTTCACCGCATCATCAGGGCTTCTGATTTGTGCACTGAAGGTCTTTAATTTTGAAAAGTTCTAATTTAGTGGAACTCATTTCTGCAGTAGGACTGAAGAAGTAAGTTTTTATTTGCCAATAAAAGTCAACAGTTCTTGTGATCGGCTATAACATGGTATGGCAGTACAAATCCCAGTATTCTTTTTAATGAATAAATCCATAATCAGCTAAACGGAATGCTAGCGTGGATTGATTGTTCACCTCTTTTATGCTTGATTAGTTTTTTGAAATTTTTAAATGAGGGTCTTTTTTTTGCATGTTTGTCCGTTTTGTATATTGTCCTTCTTCACTGAGCTAAAAGTATACTGGGCAGATCGGACTGATGAGTGTAGTACCGTCGAAACCGTCTCCGATTCACATTACAAAAACCAAAATTAGCTCAGTGAATTTTTGTTTAGTTATGTGGTTTTCTTTTATGTAATAATTTTTTAATGAGTTTTAATAAACCTTCTCAAACTAATATTTTTTTTTTCCGTAGTTGGTTGAGAAGACAATGTATACGTGAAGATCTATTCCCTTCCATATCAAGAAATAATCACAAAATAGTTATTAAATGTTTATTGTGACCATTTTTAATGAATCCTTTCACCTTTTTTTGAATATTTATTTGTATCAATTTATATTGGATATTTATTATATTATATCACTTTATGTAAAATTATTTATACACTTTTTGTAAATGTCTCAAATATGAAAAGTTGTAAAATGAACACCTGAATTTTGTAAAACTCCTTTTTTAATTAATAAATACTTTTATCTTATTAAAATCTTTGCTGTCCTAATTTATAAACTCGCGAAAAAAGAAAGATTATATTTAAAAAAAAAAAAATTCTCAATTTTCATTGCGCTTAATGTGAGATTACAGTTTTTATTATTTATTATTTATTTATTTGCAAATTGTGGAGGAACGTCTACAGCCTGCGAATGCAATATTTCAGTACTTTTTTTTTCTTTAAAGTACAGTTAATTTATCAGAGTTTCTTTTAATAAATTTATTTGGAAGATTCCATAATTAATATCGATATTACTTAATTGATCTCATACTAAAATCTGAAGTTTATACAGAATTAAACGATCGGTGGGATTAAAGACAAGACCCCTGAGACTATAATCAACTCTAAGTTTCTTTTATCAGAAGAAACCCTCACCTCTGAAATATATTCGATTTATTAAAAAAAAAGAGATAAATAAAAATGTGTAGGTGGATGGGATCTCTAAATAAACTTCCTGTAAATAAAACAAAAAAATAAATTTAAAACTAATGTAAGGGAACTTTTTGAATGACTTTGAAGATGATTAATTATTCTAAGAAGGATAAATGAATCTCACTTTATTTTCTTCTTTCTTAGATTTTCATTTCAGATTTTTTTTTTTCGATGGAGATGTGATGGACTAACCAATCGAGATTAAAAGAAGCCTCATCATATAATAGACTTAGAAATTTCTGAATGTGAAGAAGAATTAATTTTACCGGGAAGTGAATGTATCTTCTAGCGGAACTTGGACTGTATTCAAGATATATATGAACGAATTAAGAACAATTGACTTTAGCGTTGAGAAAATGAATGCATGTAACCTGAGGAATCAATATGATTTATTAAAAGATATTTGTTAGAATTCTTGGCCACTGCTTCTGCTGCTGTTTTTGTAACACTAAATTGTCATCGAAAATAATAAATATATTTTTATTGAAAGAGTTTAGGGAATAAATAGAGCGGGAGATAGCATCAATCAATTTATTTAATAATAATAATAATAATAATAATAATAATAATAATAATATAATAATAATTTATTTGCCTTACAAAAGTTTGATAATACATAATAGATATGAGTGTGACTTCCCTGTGCCTTAAGGGTAGTCCCGTCGAGAAGGCAGGCAGGGAGTCAATTACAGGCAAGAAAAAATAAAATAAAATAGAATAAAATAAAATAAAATACAAAAAGCATTACTGGTTACATATTTAATCCATTATTTAATCGAACATTATACTAAACCCAATATTTTCAAAATTGACTTCGGATGATCGACACTGATTGATAAATTATCGTTTGTTTAAACGAAATATACAACTAATTTACACAACACTTCTGTAAAATAGTGATTTATGCATTTAATGAAAATTAATATATTGAATTGATAAATGAAATTGCTAATTCCGAGTCAAAAAAAGCAGTTCAAAAATAAACGAAAAAATTGGATACCTATCTTAAAGCGTCGACACACACTCAAATTATAAACGAACAAAAGAGCATCTTTCAATTGAAATTTCCCATTGGAGGACCGTTAACTGATCTAAGGTAATTAGAATGTTATATTTGTGAAAACTTCCGCAAGAGGCCACTATTGACATCACTAGTATCACCTCTTGTCCTGTGATCTGGGTACTCAATAATTCGAATGCTATGAATGTAAATGAATAATCAGTGCCGGATCTAGGAAATTTATCAGGGGGGGGGGGGCAAATCAGCCCCATGCCGTCCCTGTAGCTGTTTTTCATTATTTAAGGCAATAATAAATAACTATTTCAATCCCATTTTGCCGCCCCCCCCCCCGGATGTTGCCTCCCGGGGCAGTTGCCCCCTTTTTCCCCCTCTTAATCCGGCACTGTGAATAATCTATATATATATAAAGGAGAAAGTTTGTTTGTTCGATCGCTGCAAAACTAACTTCACTAGATCCAATTATTATTCCTGCAAAAATGGAATGAAAATGGATAAAAAAAATCCTAAAACAATTAAAAAACTCAAAAGTAGTAACGATATTGAATTGACAATGATATTGAATTATTAATTTTTATTATTAATTTTTATTATTTTTTTTTATATATTTTTTCCTCTCAAATTATTTTTTTGGACTTGAGAAATTTAGATTTTGACATTATGAGTAAATCAGAAACTTCAGTTTTTATTTGGAGAATTATTACTAGGGCAAGGCATTTAAAGACCAGTAATTTGCTAATAAATGACAAATAAAAAATGCATTTATGACCTAAAAAAAGTAAAAAAATGACAGAAAAATAAAAAAAAAATGACCAATAGAATAAACCTTTTTTTTTTAACTTTTTTAACTTTGACAACCAAAAAAAAAAAAAAAAACGTTCACTCGTTTTCTGGAAAAATTTCCAAGCAAAAATACTGAATAATAAATAAAATCTCAAAGTATAAAAAAAAATGACATTGCCTTCTAAAAAACTACTAAAAATGCTCAAAATGACCTAACAATTGCCAAAAAATGACCTATCCCTAAAAAATGTCGAAAAATGCAATAAAATGCCCTAACGAATTGCCTTTATTTAACTAATTATTTAATGTTACACATTTTCATATATGCGAGCCATGTTTCAACCTTCATAGAAAAAAGATGCAAAATCATCAAACGCTTTGCCCTAATTATTACTAACCAATCCGTATGTAAAAACTATAACAGACCAGAAAAATTAATAATAATAATAAATAATATATCAATATATAAAGACTCTTCTCTGGACTGTGGGTCTTGTAGATAACGTTAAAAAAGTTACTTCACGCGCTGACATATTAGAGTGTGACTCTGTTGGGGATGGACAGTTTTTAAAGAATTCTAGGGTTCACTCAGCCATCTGTCAATGAAGGACAGCAACGGCGAGCGATCACCAGTCTTCTGACGTCATTCCATTGGGAGTGACGACCATCTGATTGATTTATCAACAAATAAAATAAGTTCTTACAAATCAGATTCTTACTTTAAATCCATTCTCCACCATCCCCTCGTGCGTTTCCAAAAAAAAGTTAAATATTTTCACGATACTTGTTTGTTAGCTACTTAGCAAATAAAAGAGAATTCTATTTAAGTTTCGGATAATTTATTCGCATTATTTAGTGAGTGGTGTAACCTGCAACGCTTCCAGATGCTGGATTTCGAAATAAACTGTTAAGATATATTTCTCTTGTAGAATTTTCCCGTGTGCATTTACTCCCCATTAAGCTGAATTTAAATGACAAATTAAACGAACATAAATTGGTGCGAACTCAACATTCAGAATAAAGAAAAGGTCTTGATTAAATCACGTAGAATTCCTTACTATTTTACATCTGCCGAGATTTTAATGCAAATTTCGCATGTTTTGGTAAAATAGTTTTGTTGGTTTACTGTTAACTTGAACGTTATTGACCGATTTTACCTCGATTTTTTAGAAACGTGTAAAATTCATTTCGTCCCGTTGGCGTAAAATAATTCCATTTTCTTGGACCAATTTTTTTTAGGCATATTCTCAAATGGACAATTAAAAAAAAAAATTGTCTATTTTATTGACACTTTGTTTGTACAATTACACAAATCACCAATTGTTAAAAAGAATTGGTGAATTAATTTTACCCTTCTTTTTTATTATTTTACTTATTTTCATAGAATTTACTTGGAATTTGTCGTCTTGCCGAATAGTCTAGACCAGCGGTTCCCAATCTGGGATGTGCGTACCTCTGGGGTACGGGGAAGGACGTTCGGGGGTAAGCGAACGTAAATTGAATAATGGCGGAAAAAGGCACATATGTCAACAGTGTAAAACAAAAGATTAGGTAAAATTTTTAAAAAATAATCTAACGCTGTGGTAAGAAGTGGTACTGGTTTTTTTCGTTTTTTGACCATGAGAAAATCCTTCGTTATCCCTCCCTAAATAGTATTTGACAAACTAAATATGTGCATATTGTTTGTTGAACTCATTATTTAAATTCCATTACTGACCCTTACACCATTTATTTTCAGTTACAAATGTAAAACTGATATTACAGCAACTAAATTAATTACAAACATCTTGCTAATATTTTGAGTACATTTATGAAAATGGGCAGTCAAGGGGTAGGCAAGTGAAAAAAAGGTTGAGAGCGGCTGCTCTAGACTACTGATATTCAATCTGGGATATGAGAAAAGCTACTGTAGAGAGTACATGAAAAAAAAAAATGTAGAAACACATTAATCATTCCAGGACTGAAGTTTGTTGAGAGAAACTATTCACAATGGCGACTCTCAAGCGAGACAAACCTATCAGAAGCAAAACACTTTCCCGCCATAAACACTGACATATACAATCGATTCAAATTCTACTATTGCGCCATCTGGTGTCCACGGTCGTTCTTTCGCTGGGAGGAGAATAAAGGCCACCACACTAGAATAAAATGCAAATAAATTACATTAAAAAACAAGTACTTACACAAACGTTTTAAGCCTGACTAGCATGTCTTTTTAAGTGACGAAATACAAAAGAATTAGGAATATAAGGAACCAAATAGAGGTAACTGTAGGGACATGTGTTCTGGGAAGGCGAATCCTGTGCACCGACCACAGGACGACTTCGAAAGATTCCACCATCAATGACGGTGGTGAAGCAAAACTGTCAAAAACTTACAATGGGCATTAACAATACATATAAAAAAAATAATTATATAATGTAGTTGATAAAACCAAGAAATGCAAATTGCAAATTAAAAGAGATTGAGAAACGTGAATTAAGAAGTCTTACGAAAACCGTATTGGGTCATCGTTTGGATTCTGAAAATATCTAATCTAATCTAAACTAATAACGCCTCCCGTCATCTAACATGAATTCGCCTACCTAGATCACGTGTCCCTGCAGCTATCGGTATCTGGCTTTTTATACTCCCCAATTCTTGTGCATTTGGTCACTTGAAAAAGGCCTGCTGGTCAGGCTGAAAACGTTTGTCTTTTAATGCAATTTATTAGCATTTTATCACGATGTGGTGACCTTTAATTTATTTATAGACATGTTACACGCGTAAAATTATTTAAATACATTAATAATAGTTGATATATTAATTACTAAAACAACTTTTATTATCCGGACGCTACAATTCTGGTGTACCTTGTTCATTTAATAACTTTTATAGGGAATAAATAATGTGTATTTGTAAAATTAAAAATTATTGTTTAATTATTAAGAAAATATTAAGCTTCAATAAATTAAATTGGATGTCAATTACGTAATTTATTTAGATGTTTGCCGTATGCCGTGGAATTTTGTTTATGTGCAGACAAATTGAAAAAAACGTAGGGGTGCATCGTTAAAGGTAAATTATATCTGAGAAAAAAAAGGGGGATTAATGACACTGTCCAAACAATGCCCTAATACCATGGCTGATACGGCTGATCATGGTTCGAATCCTAAGGACGGCATGGATATTTGGTTTCTTTCTTTATCTGCTTTCCTCGGCTGCGTATGGCCATTTACATTATACTAGGATCTGTACAGTAAGCCTGAAAAGGAGTTGTACATCAAGAAAGTAAATTCTTCAAAATTAGATATGTTTAATTCTTTATTATTTTTTTTATTTAAAATACAACATTTAGAATATCAAAGATGAACTCAGGAAAAAAAAATATTACACCCATTGTGTGTGTGTGTGTGTGTGTGTGTGGTCGGTTCGCACCGAAGTGCGAGCTTCGTATCCGAAGCATCCGTGCTCCAGGGAGCGCTAGTGTTCCCAAGACGGCGAACCCCTAGCAGACTCCCTAGAATTACAAGGGAAAGATACTGGGGTGGTTTCCCGTGGCCTTCCCCAGGACGCCATTAAGGAATGACGTCAGACCGAAGAGAAAGTGAAGAAGAGGCTACAACACAGGAAAGGAAATTTTTGAAACATCCATGCTCGCTACCGGGATTTGAACCCGGGCGCTGGCACATTGATCTCACGACAGACCGACGCCTGAGACCGCTCGACCACACCAGCGCGGCATTACACCCATTAGACATCTATATTATTAAAAGAAAAATATTGTTTTCTTTTTTTTTTCCTGGCCCTATCTCCTCCAAAACCACAAGACACAGAATAAGGTGTCGAAAGTTAGGTATAGTATTGAGGATTCCTACATTTTCATTTTTATCTACATGGGTCAAACGGACGTCCTGGGACATCCTAAATCTCCGAGATGCTCACACTTTCATTGTTATCTACGCTGTCAACCCAAAGTCACGTGACTTACGGTCAAACGTAGGTCTCCGAGACGCGGTCACCGGTTGGGAGAAAATTATCTCAGAATCCAAAATCACAAGTTTGCTAGTAATAATAATAATAATAATAAAAAAAAAACCATATCACTCACCTCTGAGTTGCTTTGATTCGGTTATATATTTATATTTTAGTATACCTTTATTTTAATACTGATTAAATATTAAAAATGGGATGAAAGTTTCGAGTTTTACAGTGAACTAAAGATAAATCACAAATTAATCTAAATGCAAAATTTTTACTACTGAATCCATTCTAAAAGGTCGAATTCGAATTTAACTTAGCATCATATTATCACATTGTAAAGAATAAATATTCATGGCATGTTCAAAGTGAAATAAAGAGTGAAACTTTAGTAAGGTAACCAGGGCACGTCCTCATCGTTTAACAGAACTAAACGAACTGAAGATCAACTGAAAGATTTAAAAGATAAGAAAAAAGGCTGTGGAACGGATGGAGAATCTCCAGAGGATCAGAACAGAAGGAATCAAAGGACACACGTCAGGCAAGTAGACGTCTAATCATTTGCACTTCGCGTTTAAACAGATATGTATTCGGATAATACTCACTACTTGGGCAGAATTGTTTCTGGTGTAGGAGATTAAGAAGTTCTTGAAGAACTTGAAGTTTTCTTTCCAAAAATCTTTTTTTTATTTACTATTATTTATTTATTTATTTATTTATTTATTTTTATCCCTGTCTTAAGAAAATGAGGCTCATCAGATCGATCTGTCTGTGTGTGTGTGCATGTCGCCTAATAACTGTTGAACCGCTACGTAGATCTTCTTAAAACTTCGTATTTAAGTTTTAAAGGATGATTTAACTTGTCTATTATTTTGTAATTTTTATCGTAAGCGGATCCTTGTAAAGGATTAACGCGAGAAGGTGATGCAACATCCCACGGAAAAACACTGGACTTCTATCTCATTGTCTTAAGCCTTTAATCGTTGGAAACAATGTGGAGGCTGTAAAGCTTAAGTAAACAATAAAAAACTCACCAAACGACAAGTTGGTGAGAAAATTCATGTGCCAGTGTTTCGCGGCCTCAACGAATTTTTTTTAGCGCATAAAAAGAGTAAAACAGCGCTTGTAAATATTAATAAATAACAATGGGTGAGATCAAGTGTTTACAAAGTGACATCCTAGTACAGCTGTTTCACGCTAATATGGCGATCATCAGCTAGGAGCAGGCACCAGTAACAGCGGGGTCTCTACACATAGGCCAATAGAAAATATCGTTAGAATTGTTTATTTCAGCTTTGCAGACTCAATAAAAATTAATAATTCAGCCTAAATAATATAAATAATAATTATATACCCATCGTCCTGTCCGCCACTGGTCTGGTGCCTCACACATTGCACTACAGTCTCAGCAAACTAGGACTTCACAAAAACACTTTTGCACAACTCCAGAAAGCTGTAGTTCTCAACACAACATGCATAGTTAGAAAATTTATGGATACAGCCACACATCCCTAATCATTCTTGCACACTTTATTACACAGGCAGCAGTGCCTTATTTAGGATCTGTGGGCCCCTAGGCGCGGGCCCTAGTGGGGAAAATATTTTTTTTTTAAATTAACCTACCAAACCGCATTTTCAGTAATTATCCAATTAAAAACTTAAAAATAAACGTTTAAGGATTATTATTAAATTACAGAAAATTTACTCACGACATTCCTATACAGTATTTAGAATTTGATGAATTCATGAGATGATAAAAATAAAAATGTCTCCCTATTTCCCGTATATGCTCCGTGTTTTCTGTCGCCTACGCCTGCGCGAAACTTCCAGCTGGGTGATATTCTTGTCAGGCTGGTCAAATATCTAAACACCACATTAAACCAAATGCAAATGATAAATGATGATTACGTTCAGCAAACTTTTATACAATTTATTTACTAAACAAAACAAATGATTTTAAAAATTGACGTAGAATCATTTTTCATCTGGACAGTGATTGTAGGACCATTTGTGGTGCGAGCCCCCTTTGTGGTGCGGGCCCGTAGGCTGCAGCCTAGGTAGCCTATGCTTAAATCCGGTCTATAATAATAATAATAATAATAATAACAACAATAATAATAATAATAATAATAATAACAAAACACGGTTATAAGCTTACCT
>JAFIDM010081822.1:0-14139 GCA_023159025.1 Thereuonema tuberculata | reverse complement strand
CATATTTACTCCTATCTTCTGATATGCTGTTAACAAAGTTTCAACTAGAAGTTCGTAGTTGTCTGCTTTTATGTTGCCAAGAAAGTTTCTTATAACATTACAAAAAGCACACCATGCTTCTTTCTCCAAAGTGTTCATGGTTTCCAAAAATTTCTCAGCTTTCATTAAAAACCGTATTTGAGGGCCATCAAAAATACCGGATTTCAACTTTTCATGTGTTAGTGATGAAAATTTCGAGCAGACGTACTTGAAGCAAGTACCATCTTTATCCAGAGGCTTTACAAACTGCTTCATTAACCATAACTTGATGTGCAGTGGGGATAATAGTATTTTATTGGGATGAAGAGGCTCATGCGTAATGTTCTTGTCACCTACTTGAAATGAATCCCTGACAGGCCATTCTTTTCTTATCCAGTGTTTTTTTTTTGAACGACTGTCCCATAGACATATGTAACATGGATATTTCATATACCCTCCAGAAGTGTAGACCCAGAAGTATAGTTATTACCTTTAGATCACCACAAACAGTCCAGCAGTGATCAGTGTATTTAATCTTATGGAGAAGTATTCTCATTGTTTCATAAGTTTCTTTCATTGTTACTGAGTGACCAATAGGAATGGATGCTAATTTGTTGCCATTATTTTAACAACAACATTATTTAACAACACACATTTTAAACTTCTCTTCGAGCTGTCTATGAACGGCCTCCATTCCTCTGCAAGATACTCACATCCCATAGTTTCAATGAGTCCTTTGATGCCGGTGCAGTACACAAGATGTTCATCCATCTCAAAATATTTTACCAAGCTCTTCTCTCTTTGCCGATATATGATGGTTGTTCCGGGGGCTAATATATTACTCTCGTTTAGTCTGGAACCCATTAATTCTGCAGATGCTTTAGGTAGATCAAGATCACGCACAAGGTCATTTAATTCACCTTGAGTGAACGGCTTACACTGAACGCGATCAGACATTACGAAGTCGCTGTCACTACTATCTGGTTTTATTGGGATGCTAGATTCGTCACTGAAAACTTGAAGTGTTTTGAAAGTTGGGATAGGAACATCATCACTGTGTGGTATGGGTCTTATAGCTGACCGCAAGAAGTTAGGATACTGAATGAATGTTTTGACTTTTTGTTGAAACCTGATACATCAACCATACAAAAGTAGCAGTCTTCCACATGATCTTGCTGTTCCCGCCACACCATTGGAACTCCAAACTGAGGCTTCTTTGCTGTCCTTTCGTCCAATGTCTGAGATTTTCGACACATGTTCCGCACACTTTATGCGGTGCCCAGTATTTGTCTTGGTCACCGAGTTTAACTCCAAAATAAGCATAAATAAGCTTTGGATACAAAGTCTGATATATTTGTCTTTTGTTTAGGTGTTGTAAAACAGCCACAAATGTAGCAAAATATGTTTGGGTCATTTTTACACTTTCGACGAATAGCAGCCATTTTTCACAGGAATTTGAGGGAGGAAAAAACACATTAAATTTCTATATTTAAAATACATGCAACAATACATCAAACTGTAGTATTATAGCTGGTTTCATGAAACAAACCTGACATGATAATGTAGAATGGTGCTTAATGATCGGTTCAGTACACACTACTTTAATACAGGAATCTGCAAAAAGGAAAATATTTAAGTCTTCATTTGTGAAAAATTCTGACCTGATTGTGCAAAATGGATATGATTTTTGGATTCAGCACCTTCAAATTAATAATAATCAGTTATTATCTTAAAGTCAGCAAAATTGATGTAGACCAGTGTAATCATTAAATTATTCTCCAGACAGAAGAGGGTGGGAATTAAAATGGCAAGGGTATTTCAGAAATCTCTTCTCTGAATTTTAATATTTTGATCGAGATTTTAAAAATAAATAAACAAATAAATATGCTTTAAAATGATTATATGTATTTATTTTTCTTTTGATCAAAAATAATTACGGGTTCCTAAATGAAGTTCCACAACTATCAATTCTCCTTTACCAAGTCGCTAGTAAGTTAATAAGTGAATTTTTTACTAATCGCATTTAGAAAAGGAAATCAAACAAAGTTATAAAACAATGAAACCAATATCGTACCAAATAAAGCTTTTTTTTGTCTCTATGGCTTACCTTAACGACAAAAGTTTTATCATACCTACCGTGCAGTGGTAGATATGTGGTGTTGTTTGATTCCAAGTGCCCGAATGGTTCCCTGTGCCGCGCAGTAGTGTGTTGTATGTATGTCTTCTAATGTTTGGATATTGTCAAGGTGTTGTGGGATAGTGTGTGGGTTGAGATGGTATATGACTGGCGAGTTGTTTGATATGTGTACTTTGGGGAGTGGAGGTCTGAGTGTGGGGTCTGTGCCTGTATATTGTGCTAGTGCGTTGTAGAAATTATCATGTGCTGCTTGTTGTATGTCATTAGTTGTATTGTTGGGGCATGTGGACTGAGGGGTAGAGATTGATTCTGTGTTTGCCATAAAGGTAATGTCTTCTGGTGGGGTGGGGTGTGGTGTCCTGTGGTTGGATTCAGTGACTTCTTCCCTAATTTGTATAAGAATGCATGGAGGAATAAGATTGTTTACTACTATGGAACGTCGCTGATCCGCTAAGCCCTAACGATGGATAATGTGTGGTGCATGCATGGTGTAGTGCCTGTCTATCCTGTGAGTTGAGTCCCTAACTGTGTAACAGTGTAGAAGTCGCACATAAGATCCTGGTTCATCTGTGATTATTATTATTATTATTATTATTATAATAATACTGTAAGTATTATACTAATTTTATTCTCTCTCTCTGAAAAAGAAAAAAAAAAAAATGTCTGAAAGCTGCTGTGCCTCCTGCTCAATAGAAATGATAGATCAGGAAGTCATATGCTATACATGTAAAAGTGAATTCCATCATAACTGCTCCTTAGCAGAATCTACATATAGAGGTATGACGGCCAAAAACAAAAGAAAATGGAAGTGCATCTTCTGCAGAAAGGGGGGAACAAAAAAAACACATATCAGCAAACACTTTGTTCACTGCATCTCCAGCAGGGGAAAAAGGAGATGAATCACTAGTCTCCCTAGCTGAGATACAAAAAAAATTAAAAAACCTGGACAAATTAAAAAAACTGGATGGACTGGATCAATTACTCCAGGACATTAATGAAATCAAACAATCCTTAGCTTTTCTTTCAGAGAAGTACGATGTTGCAATACAGAGAATACAAAATTTGGAAGAAAATAACAAAAAACAAGAGAAAGAAATATTTGAATTGAAAAAAGAGGTCAAAAGAAATAATATAAGAATAAATGATCTGGAAAAAAAATCTGAAACAACTGAAATACAATCTAGGAAACGGAATGTCGAATTACTAAACATCAAAGAAGAGGCAAATGAGGACCTACAGGAAATAATAAAGGATATTGCTAACAGATTGAACATTAAGCATGATCCCCAGGACATTGAAACGGTACATAGGATACCGACATTCAATCACAACAAAATAAAACCAATAATCATTAAATTCAAAGAACTAAGCAAAAAAAAAGAATGGATGGAAAAAAAGAGAAATATACAAATAAGAAATGAGGAGATCATTGAAAATGGAGATAAAACACTTATCTTCATCAATGATAACCTAACAAAACAACAGAAATTCTTGCTCTGGAAAACGAAAATTAGAGCAAAGGAAAAGAATATGAAATTCGTTTGGGTGAAAAATGGGTCTATCTTTGTTAGAAAAGCAGAGAATACAAATATTCTAAAAATTGAAGAAATTGAAGATTTGGAAAAAATTAACTAAAAAAAAAAAACAAACAAACAAACAAACAACAAAAGCATGGAGTTTGAATTGATTTATAAAAATATTGAAAACACACTAATATATCCAAATACGATTATATTAGAAAATCTAAATGAATGGAATGAAAAAAAAAGATGAAAAAAATTGGGAACAATGTCTGAATGTCGCACATCTTAATATTAGATCACTAAGAAAAAATTGGGAAATCTTATTATGTAAAATAAAAAACCATCTAAACTGTTTTGATATAATTGCTCTAACTGAAGTAAATATTACAGAAATTGAAACAAACATGTACAATATAGATAATTGGAATATGTGCTATAACCTAAGAGATAATAGAAGAGGAGGAGGTATCATTGTATTTATCAAAAAGAACATCAATTACAGTATAAATAACATAAACTCTACAAACTTCGAATGTTTAAAAATTGAGATAGAAAAAGAAAACTGGAAAAATAAATATAATTTGTTTATAATATACAGGCCCCCTAATCTTAGCACAAAACATTTTATAAAAGAGTTAGATCAAGTATTACAAGATAAAAAATATAATTGGAAGAACTGCGTCATACTGGGAGATATAAATATCGATTTATATAAAATAGAGGAAAATAAACAAGTTAAAATATATTTAGAAACCTTAGGTTATACAGGCTTTAAAAATTGTTTATTTGATACAACAAGATGTGGGAAAACAACTGTTAAAGACACTGCTACTAATATTGATCATATTTTTACAAATATACTAAATAATAATCATCAAAGTTACATCATTAAGGAAACAATCTCTGATCATTATTTGATCACATTACAAGTAGAAATAACAAATAACAAATTGCAACAAAGAAAACATGCACACATAAAAAAGAAAAAGTATAAAGTAATAAATAATGAATTACTAGAAACCAATATGCAAAGTCTGCTTGATGATCTAGAAAGGAATAACTCTATGGATCCAAACACCCTATATAAAAGAATAATAACAGAATACAATAACTCAAAAATAACAAAAAATACTTCTTTCTGTATAAAGCCAATAAACTATTCTGAGAACAAAAGCCAAAACTTCCAAGAAATATATAGAAAAAAAAGGATTCAAAAGGAATGGATGACAGACGAATTAATTGAAGAAATACAAAAAAGAGACAAACTTTATAAAAAATATAGAAGCAATAGATCAAATAAACTTTACTACAGCAATTACAAGCTATTCAGAAACAAATTAAATTCAAAAATTACAAAAGCAAAAAACAGCTATTATTACAATAAATTTAATAAAGAAACTAATAACCCAAAAGAATGCTGGCTTGAAATAAACAAATTACTTATGAAACCGAGCAAAAAAAATCGAGAAAAGCAAGAAAAAAAGGAGCTGATGGATTTCTCTCATAAAATGGATGGTACAAACAAACAAAAAACATTAGCTGACAAATTCTGTGAACACTATCAATCAATAGGTGATAGATATAATACAAATTGTTGTGAAAAAATAATAAATGAAAATTATAATACATCAATTAATAACACAATCTATGTAAATGAACCAACGGAACAAGAAATTCTAAATATAATAAATAGAATGGAAAATAAAAGCTCAGTTGGATTAGATTTAATATCCATTAAAGAAATAAAAGAAATAAAGGTTGTTTTTTCAAAAATTATCACCACATTGATAAAACAAATTATTCACACAAAAACATATCCTAAACTACTAAAAATATCTAAAATAATACCTATATACAAAGGAAATAGCAAATTTCAACTTGAAAATTATCGTCCTATAGCCATACAGTCCACAATCAATAAAATAGTTGAAAAATATTTAATACAAAAGATACAAGAATTCACAAAAGCTTATAACGTAATAAATAAAAATCAATATACATACCAAAGATCAAAAAGTACTACTAAATTATTAGAAACCTTTAGCAATAACATAAATAGTAAATTAAATAAAAATAAATTTATAATCCTCACAACAATAGATTTAAGTAAAGCATTTGATTTAATTGATCATAAATTGTTAATAGAAAAACTAAATAACAGCGGAATTAGAGGTGATCTTTTACAAATATTAAAGGATTATCTAAATAACAGGAAAATATATGTTAACATTAACAACAACATAAGTAAGAGGAGAAAGATCAGTTATGGTGTCCCGCAGGGATCCAATCTAGGACCTCTGTTATTTATAATCTACATTAATGATCTTTTTCTATTAATAAAAAATTGTCATATGTACATATATGCAGATGACATAGTACTCTTCACTGCCAACACAGATCCACTAATTGCAAACAATATTATTCAAGAAAATTTCAACATTCTCCAAAAATAGATGCATGATAACAAATTAACAATAAATAAAGACAAAACAAAATGCATGATCATCAGACCAAAAAAACAAACAACAAACTTCCATCCAAGAATACATTTTCATTCCCATTTATGTCTACACAAACAAACCAACATTTGCAACACTTGTTCTATAATTGATATTGTAAATGATTTTAAATATTTGGGAATTACTATAAATAACTTATTTATATGGAACACCCAAATAAATATTATACATAAAAAATTAAACTCAACAATCTATATTTTTCACTACATAAAAAATATTGTACCACTAAAAACTAAAATTCTGATCTATTATGCTTTATTCGACTCGCTTTTAAATTATGGAGTAAACATATGGGCCAATACAAACGAAATAAATCTGGAAAGTTTAAAAATCCTTCAAACTAAAGTATTAAAATTAATCTTTTCTAAAAAAATCTGGAAAAATACCCAAAAAAGAAATAATCTACTAACTAAATACGGAATATTATATCCAAAACAAAAGTTTTTATATAACATAATACTTCAAAATTACTATGAGGTATGGAAGATCAAAAACAACAACATACAAAACTACAATTTAAGGAAAGAAAGTAACATTAAATTAACCTATCCATACATAAACAATAATTATGGTTCAAGAAATATCAATTACAATATAGAAAGGTTTCTAAATAACATGAATATAAATATTTTTGATGATTATCAAAACATCTCAATTGTAAAAAGAAAGTTAAAAAAATGGATAATAGAAAATATTTAAGCTCATCACTATTGTCACAATCTGTTCAGTCCTTTCAACTTATACTCTATCTATAAGTATACTGTAACTATAAATCATATATTGATACACTGATGTAAAATCTATTTATACAAATATCATGAACTACTTTAAAATAATAAGTGATTGTAAGAATATTATTGGTGATTACATCATAACTGTTGTAAAAATTATAGTTGGATAATGATATCATATATTATTTGTTAATACTATTGTTTTTTTTGTAGATCAAACTTAATTTTGTTTTTACCTAATTGCCAGAACTCGTTGATAGGGACTCTATGTCCCTAACGAGACTGTACTGTATTAACCTTTTTAAATAAAATAAAAAAAAAATAAAAAAATTATTATTATTATTATTATTATTCTAATTTAAATGTCTAATTTATTGATCTCTTTTGTCTAATTTAAAATTTTTGAAAAATTATCACCTAGCGGTCTACCTGACAAAAATCCCTTGTAAAAACAATACTATGTAAGTAATTTCATATTTTTTAACAATGTATTCAAAATTAATTAAATATTTGTAGTATACCTATATTCAGAACCTGTTGATAGGAATTTGTCATTCCTAACGGGGCTGTAACTTTTGTATTTAGAATCAAAATAAAAAAAAAAAATTATTAACTATTAAGTATTGGAATATGTATTATAAATTAAGAAATGAACAGAAAGGTGGAGGAATTATTATTTATACTAAATTTAACAGTAAGGTTGAAAGAGTTCTTATATTTTCAATTAATTTTGAAAATTTAAGTCTTACATTAAAAAATGATATGTGAAAAACTAATATAAATATTTTTGCTATCTATAGACCTCCAAAACAAAAAATTAAGTTATTCATAAATGAAATGGAAGAACATTTTCAAATACATAATATGTTTTTTGGAAATAATTGTGTGATAATTGGAGATATGAATATAGAGTTATTTAAATTTAATGAAAGTAATAATGTAAAATTATATTTAGAAACTTTAACTTATCATGGATTTAAAAATTGTTTATATGGCATTACAAGATATGGAAAAACTTCTACAAAAACTACAAAAACTAATATTGATCATATGTTTCTGAATGATTTACATAGAATTTATAAAAGTTTTATTATAAAAGAAAACATTTCAGATCACTTTTTAACATCTTTGAGTATAAATTTAGATAGCATGCATAATATAAACAGTACCTATGAAAAATTAAAATATGTAAGAAAAAAATATAAAAACGTTGATTACTGTTTATTAGAAAAGAATTTACAGGGTTTATTAGAAAGAATTCATAAAACAGAAATTGAAGATCCAAATGTTCTATATAATAATATTTTAAGTGAATTTAATAAATCCAAAAAATGTATAACTTATTACACAAATGAATCTGTAATTTCTAATTATTATTCAGGAGTTTCTTATAGTAAAAAACACTATGAGAGACAGAATAAAGGTGATCGAATACATAAAGAATGGATAACTAAAGAATTAATTGAAGAAATAAAAATAAGAGACAAATTATTTAAAAAATATAAAAATAATAAAAGCAATGAGCAATATTATAATAATTATAAGAATTTAAGAAATATACTAACATCAAAAATAATAAAAGCAAAAAATAATTATTATTATAATAAATTTGAAAATGATGTAAATAACCCCAAAAAATTGTTGGGAAAAAATAAATGCTTTATTAGAAAGAAAAAAAGGTAATAAACATAAAACTGAAAAAGAAAATGAAATAAATAGGTTTGCACAAGAAATAGAAGATAAAAACAAATTTAAAACACTTGCAGAAAAATTTTGTAATTATTATCATAAAATAAGTAATAATTTTAATATAAATTGTAAAGAGAATTTATTACAAGATATAAATATTTCATATTTAATAAATACAATTGTAATTGATGTACCAAATGATGAAGAGATAATAAATATAATAAATGGGATGAAAAATAAAAAATCAATTGGACATGATGAAATATCTATTTCTGATATCAAAGAGAAAAAGGAAATTTTTGCTAATTTGATATCATTAATGATACAATTAATTCTCAATAAAGAAATCTATCCAAATAATTTAAAAATATCAAAAATTGTTCCAATATTCAAAAATAATGCTTTTAATGATTGTAAAAATTATAGACCTATTGCAGTGTCATCAACTATAAATAAAATAATAGAAAAATTTTTTACTAAAAAATTACAAGAATTTTTAAAAATATTTAAAGTAATTAATGAAAATCAATATGCTTATCAACAAACTAAAAGTACAACTAAATTATTAGAAAAATTTTGTGAGCATATAAATAAAAATTTAAATAAAAATCATTTCGTACTATTAATAACTATTGACTTGAGTAAAGCTTTTGATCTGATAGATCATAATTTGCTTTTGATTAAATTGAAAAAATATGGAATAAGAGGTAAAATATTTAATATTATGAAAAATTATTTAGAAAATAGAAAGATTTATGTGCAAATAAATAAAATATTAAGTAAAAGGAAAACAATTAATATTGGAGTACCACAAGGATCCAATTTAGGGCCAATTTTATTTATAATTTTTTTAAATGATCTTTTTTATGTTTTAAAAGATTGTTATATATATGTATATGCTGATGATATAATAATATATACATCAGGTTTAAATTTGGAGATATTGAATAAAACTTTACAGGATAATTTTAATATTTTACAAAAATGGCTTCATGATAATAAACTTGTTCTTAATAATGAAAAAACAAAAGGAATATTAATAAAACCCAAAAAGAAAATAGTAGATAAAAAAATTACATTCATAGTACATTCACATAACTGTTTACATGGAAATAGTACAAAATGTATTTCTTGTACTGAAGTTGATATAATAAATAATTATAAATGATTTTTTTACATGGGATAACTACATAAATATTTTATATAAAAAATTAAATGTAACCATATATATATTTTATTATATAAAAAATATTCTTCCACTTAATATAAAAATTTTAATTTATTTTGCAATTTTTGATTCTTTAATTAATTATGGAGTTAATATATGGGCAAATGTAGGAAATATACATTTGGAAAATTTTAAAAATTTACAAACCAAAGTTTTAAAGTTGATATTTCCTAAAACATTTGGAATAATATTAATAAAAGGAAACAACTATTACTAAAATTCATAATTTTATATCCAAAGCAAAAATTTATATATAATATAAAAATAAAGAATTTTTATATTGTTGTTAAATTAAAAGATGAAAGTATAAAAGAAAATTATAATTTGAGAAATAAAAATAGAATAAAACTTGATTATCCTTATATCTATAATCAATATGGTGTAAGAAATTTAAATTATATAATTGAGAAAACCTTTAATGATGTAAATTGAAATGTTTTTAAAGATTGTAAAAGAATTTCCATTGTAAAAAATAATGTAAAAAGTTAGATATTAGATAATATTAATTAATAATTTGTTAATTTTATGTTGTGCTAATCCGTTGATATTTTTTGTTTCGAATTGTTTGAGGATAAGTTGATTTTGTAATTTTTATAAAATTTATTTAAATGTAATTTTTTTAATATAATTATTATGTATTAAAATAAATACATCACCTGTTGATAGGAATTTATATTCCTAACGGGACTGAAATGTAATTTAAAATAACTAAGAAATAAAAAAAAAAATTATTATTATTATTATTATTATTATTATTATTATTATTATTACATGATTTGATATCCATTTCTGATATTAAAATAAATAAGGAATTTTTTTCTATATTAATTACAATAATGACAAAAATAATTATAAATAAAGAAATATATCCAAATAGTTTTAACTCAAAACATCAACAATTTTTAACATCAAAAATTATTGCAATATACAAAAATAATGCTTACAATGATTGTAAAAACTACAGACCTATTGCTATTTCGTCGACACTAGGTAAAATAATTGAAAAATTTTTTACTAAAAAATTACAGGAATATTTAAAGGTATATGACATTATACATAAAAATCAATATGCTTACCAACATAAAAAAAGTACAACAAAACTGTTAGAAGATTTTTGTAAAAATATTTATAAAAACCTAAATAAAAATTACTTTGTTTTATTATTTACCATTGACTTGTGTAAGGCATTTGATATGATTGACCATAAATTACTTTTGTCTAAATTAAAAAAAAAATTGGTAAAAGGGGAAAAATGTTAAATATTATAGAAAGTTATTTAGAAAACAGAAAAATCTTTGTACAAATTGATAATATTTGAAGTAAAAGGAAAAACACAAATATTGGAGTGCCCCAAGGATCCAATTTAGAACCAATATTGTTTATAATCTTTCTAAACGATCATTTTCCTCTAATAAAGGATTGCAAATAAAAATAGAAACTGCAATTAAAACTCTTCAAGATAACTTTGATATTTTACAAAAATGGTTACATGATAACAAATTTGTTCTAAATAATGAGAAAACTAAAGGAATTCTTATTAAACCCAAAAAAAACCAGATAATAATATAAATATCATCATTCATACGCCTAATTGCTTACATGGATATAGTATAAATGCTAAATTTTGTGTCAGGATTGACATAATAAAATTTTTTAAATATTTAGGTATATTTACAAATGATTTCTTTCTATGGGAAAACCACTTAAATATTCTATATAAAAAGCTATATGTAACCACATACATTTTCTACTATGTTAAAAATATTCTTCCACTAAAAACAAAAATTTTAATTTATTTTGCACTTTTTGATTCTTTATTAAACTATGGGGTGAATACATGGGCAAATGTACGGTGGTCATTTGGAAAATTTAAAAAATTTACAAAACAAAGTCTTAAAGTTGATCTTTTCTAAAAAAATATGGAGCAATATAAATAAGAGAAAACAAATTTTACTGAAATATAATATACTATATCCAAAACAAAATTTTTTATTTAATATAATAATAAAAATTTTCTATGATATAAGTAATAAAAAAGTTGAGAACAAAAGATTATAAAACATGAGATATTGCAATAGAATCAAACTTGACTATCCTTGTATTAATAACGAATATGATGAATGAAATGTAACATATATAATAGAAAAAACTCTGAATGATATGAATGGGATTATTACTAAAGATTATAAAAAAATATCACTTGTAAAAAAAAGAGATAAAAAGATGGATTGTGGACAATGTTGATTTATAATGAATTTATGTTTAAAAAAAAAAAATAGGAAGGGTAAAAAGGGAGTGATTAATATAAAGAATGTTTGAAATTGTTTGATTGCAAGGTTTGACTAAATTTGTGTGTTCTATTTTGAAGGATATTGTTGTATTAAGAGAATTATTATTGTGAAAAAAATAAAAATAATAAAAATTTGAAAGGAAATTGAAATTGTTTGAATTGAAAGGAATGACTAATATTTCTATATTTTAAGTTTGAATGATTAACAATTATTAAAAGAATTTGTAGTAAAATTACAGCACCCGTTGATAGGGATTTTTTTTTTATCTCTAATGGGAGTGAATGATGTCTTGTCTTGTCTTGTCTTGAACATCTTAGGTAAAGACAATGATTGTCTGTTCCTAGCTCTGAAGATGATTTTGGTGAATGATGTATTTAAGTGAATAAAAAAAAAATATTATTATTATTATTATTATGGTTGTATGTTTCAAACTTTGGGCTTCCCCAGCAAAAACAATATTTGGTCATGGACCAAACCACATATTGTCAAATGTAAAGACGTGTGCAAGAATGATTAGAGATCGGTGGTCGTGTCTATAAATTTCCTAACTATGCGTGTTGTGTTGAGTACCACAGCCTTCTGCAGTTGTGCATAGGTGTTTTTGTGAAGTCCTAGTGTGCTGAGACTGTAGTGCAATGTGTGAGACACCTCACCTCCTGCCTCGCAGACAAAATCTAAACACACATCGAGACACATAACATTCTTTCTGAACAGCAGAAGGTCTGTCGTAGGAATTCCCAGGGTTGTAACGAGCAACTTCTTATTGACTCTGTAATCCTGCGCCAGGCGCAAGGGACGAATAGGAACTTATATATTGCGTACATCGACTACAAGAAGGCATTTGATTCGGTTCCTCATTCCTGGCTTCTACACACTCTTCATCTCTACAAAATACACCCCAAGATCACGGCATTCATTAGTATTATTATTATTATTATACACATTTTGAAACACAGTCAAAAATTCGCTGACTGGAGCCTTTAGTAGATACAAGTTTCAGCTAGAAACCTAAGTATCCACCAGGTATCTGCGCAATATATATGATGTTCCAAGCAGCGATGTGTCTGAAGTTCTGATGTTGTTATTTGAGACAACTGCAATCGGTTCAAATATTTCGTAAAATTTTTTGGGATTGTGCCAATTGCACCAATGATGATAGGGATCACTGTCGTGTGTTTCATCCAAAGCCATGCTGTCATTGTCTGGATTTTTTCTTTTCCAGATTTCCATCATTCACTGTTGGATTTGCTTCATAGTAACACTTCATTATCTCACGATTTTGAACCGTTGTCCACTATTTTCTTTTCTTGTGTTCCAGTAGCTTTGCAGCAGCTTGTCCTGGTTCCTCAACAGTCACTGCTGAGCCCTGTAGCCCACTTGTCATCAGATGTCCAGAATCCATAGCATCTGATGCGGCCCTTATTGACCCGGGCGACGACCGATCCAGTATAGGTTTCTTTGTTTTTCTCATCATAGTTGATGGGGGGTGTGACACAGTTAGTCTGGCTTCTCAGTTTAGACCTGTCTGGCATGGGTGACCCTTCTGGTAGCTACGCTACCGCCAGCATAGCTCAAACTTCTTTGAAGTACGCAAGTCCCTCCGCCACGTCAAGGCCTGTGTCCGTGGAGGGGATTATTATTATTATTATTATTATTATTATTATTATTATTATTATTATTATATCGAAAAAGTTTCAAACCATGGGATTCCCCAGCTAAGACAATATGGCGGGTCAAGGACCAAAGCACATATTGCCAAGTGCATTAAAAAAAAAAAAAAAATTTGGAAGAATAGTTAGGGATGTGTGCTTGTGTCCATAAATTTCCGAACTATGCGTGTTGTGTTGAGTACTACAGCCTTCTGGAGTTGTGCATAAGTGTTTTTATGAAGTCCTAGTGTACTGAGACTGTGATGCAATGTGTGAGGCACCAGACCAGTAGCGGACAGGATGATGATTACAACACGTACTCGGTCCTGCCTCCACTGCTTCGGGAGCTCGTGT
>JAFIDM010081820.1:0-10924 GCA_023159025.1 Thereuonema tuberculata | reverse complement strand
AGTTTATTTCATCTTTTCACTAAAACAGTTCAGGGATTTGATCAAATTACTTACTTTCATTAGGGAAATGACCCTACAGAGTTGTAATATGAGTTTATTTCATCTTTTCACTAAAACAGTTTAGGGATTTGATCAAATTACTTACTTATTTTAGGGAAATGACCCCACAGACTTGTAATTTTAACATCTTCAATGAAATGATCATCTCCCTTAGGGATTAGATCAAATCTCCGTTTTCATCATTTCCCAGCGACATATATATTTTTATACAACACACTTACTAACTATTGTGTCTGGATTGTGTCCCAATGTTAAACAATGATTTGCCCAGTCCGAGATTTCAGGGTGTTTTGTTCATTTTGTTCCTATATGTAAAACATTGATCATCTCTTGTCCAGAAATTTGCATACCATGTTTTAAGAAGATCCATCCAGCGATTCAGAAGTATTAAGCTACATAAACTTGATTTGATGACCCTCAATTTCCAAAGACCGTCACTGATATTTCAACGTTAGTTTTCTGTAAATAAGAAGTTTTTTAAAAAAAATGTATTTGGATAATTTATCCATTTCACTTGATTAAATTAGGAATTCGTAAATAAATAATTCCAAATTCAAACATGATGATTTACATACTAGAGATAGTTTTCATTAATGAGAGTTGATCAAAACAAAAGATTCAAAACGCTTGTAAGGATTAAAGCAAATCTTTATTGAAAGAAGATGAGATAGTGTCTTTAAAGTGGAACAGATACGTTTGAGCTATTGGACACATGTTTGATCGGACTGTTGATTTCAGCCATATTAAATAGAAGTCAGGGTCCTACTGTTGTAATCACTTCTTCATTGCATAAATGTTGTACTTCTTCATTACATGTGAAGCGTCGACCTGCCATGTGCTCTTTTAAGGCAGAGAACAGATGTAATCAATGTGAGACAAATCTAAACTGAATGGCGGATGACCCAAAATTTTTCCCTGGAAACTGTGAAGCATGTTGTGTATGGTCGGGCATTGTCATGAAGTTTAAGATCATCTTTTAAAAAGCCAGGACTTACTCTCTGCCCGAAGAAAGGCTGTAACTTCAAGCGGATCGCCATTTTGAAATGATAGTGCACACCACCAATTAGCTACCCACACACGGAGGTTTTTTTTGGGAGTTTTGACGCTGAAGACTATGTCCGAAGGATGAATTATTTAGGTTAAGCTGAGTCGGGGAGGTGGTAAGTGGGGGAGGAGATTTCGCAGGTAGTTGGCAATCGACCTTTCACAGTTCCTATGCTTGAAGCACGGCTTAACGTAAAGATTCTCAATAACGATCAGTTCCTTTAAGGATTTAATTTCGAACTTGCCTAGACTAACTTTCGAACATGAAATGACAAGTAATTGTAGTTTCTTACAGATTGATTATGTAAGATGCTTTATAGTGACAGTAGCACTAAATTTATAACTATATCTTGAACTTTAGTAGACATTATATATTTGATAATTGTAAACACAGTTACAAGAAATAGTAAAAAAAAATCTTAATTAAAGTGAAAAGAAAATTCTAGAATTATAAATCCAGTCAACCAGAGGATTTATATTTATTACTAGGCAATTTCTGATGAGATTTTTTTTTATAATTGATATTTTAGAAAATTTCGGTAATTTTCTAGATTTACTTTATTTATCACATCCGGTAGTAATTTATATGGGTGGCATAATTATTAAAAATGTTGGTTATAAAGTTACAAATATCTCGAAGATTATGGTTGTATTCAAATTTGTATTGTTCATGTAATATAATTGAAAATAAGTCTTTATTATTAAATTGTATAAAAAGTTCGAAGTAAGTATTTTATTATTCATAAAGAATTCCCTTGTTATTTTATTACTTGAAGTATTTTTAGAATATATAACTAATTTTAAGATTTTTTTTTTTTTTTGTTTCATAAAATATTTTTACTATTTACATTTTTCATTATTTGTATTAGATCAGATAGCATTTTCATAATTAAATAAGAATCAAAAAAAGGAAACTAAGTTATTATTTTATAATTTATTGGTATAATATTTTTATAATTTTTTTTTTAAGAAATTATATTTAATTTTTATTGTAAGTTTTAATTTAATTTTTGTTGCATCATTAGCTACCCACACACGTAGGGGTTTTTTGGGAGTTTTGACTCTGAAGACCAAGTCGGAAGGATGAATTAAGCTGAGTCGGGGAGGTGGTAAGTGGGGGAGGAGATTTCGCAGGTAGTTGGCAATCGACCTGTCACAGTTCCTATGCTTGAAGCACGGCTTAACATAAAGATTCTCAATAACGATCAGTTCCTTTAAGGATTTCATTTCGAACTTGCCTAGACTAACTTTCGAACATGAAATGACAAATAATTGTAGTTTCTGACAAATTGATTATGTAATTCGCTTTATAGTGACAGTAGCACTAAATTTATAAGTATATTTTGAACTTTTGTAGACATTATATATTTGATAATTGTAAACACAGTTACAAGAAATAGTAAAAAAAAATCTTAATTAAAGTGAAAAGTAAATTCTAGAATTATAAATCTAGTCAACCAGAGGATTTATATTTATTATTAGGCAATTTCTAATGAGATTTTTTTTTAAATTGATATTTTAGAAAATTTCGGCAATTTTCTAGATTTACTTTATTTATCACATCCGGTAGAAATTTATATGGGTGGCATAATTATTAAAAATGTTTGTTATAAAGTTACATATATCTCGAAGATTATGGTTGTATTCGAATTTGTATTGTTCATGTAATATAATTGAAAATAAGTCTATTATTAAATTGTATAAAATGTTCGAAGTAAGTATTTTATTATTCATAAAGAATTCCCTTATTTTATTACTTGAAATATTTTTAGAATATATTACTAATTTTAAGATTTTTTTTTTTTTTTGTTTCATAAAATATTTATACTATTTACATTTTCCATTATTTGTATTAGATCAGATAGCATTTTCATAATTGAATAAGAATCAAAAAAAAAGAAAACTAAGTTATTATTTTATAATTTATTGGTATAATATTTTTATAATTTTTTTTCAAGAAATTGTATTTAATTTTTGTTGTAAGTTTTAATTTAATTTTTGTTGCATCATTTAAAATAATACAAAATATTAGTCTTTGAATGATATTATAATTTGTTCATTTTTTAAATTTGTTATGTAAATATTTGTTATGGAAACACAGTTTCCATAGAGCTCTGTGCTCCGCAAAGGATAACTTTCAGTCTGGTTGGAAGTCCGAAATCCACCCTCATTTGGGAGATCGTAACGGCTAGCAGCCCAGGGATTCCCTGCTTAAGAGCCCCTACGCACCAGATTATATATATCCACGAACTCGTTTAAAACCACAGAATTGGCTTAGGGGAAAGGGGGAAAAAGTCTTGCCTTGGGAAGGTCACTAATCGTTTGTGGCTTAGACCCACCCCCTCTAGTCCACGAGAGGATATAGATTTCGCTGTATAGGAAGAGCGAGGATGAATAACCTCGGGGCAAGAGGGCTGTTTTTAATGAACTTTCTCTGTGTCAAAACTTGAGATATTTCAAAGATATCTTTTACAATTGAAAGTACTTACGGCTTTGATGTCATTATCAAATCCATTATTAAAATGAAATAATTAAAATTATCAACTACAGAGAAAACACATCCAAATAAATACTTAAATCTCCCATTTTTATTTTTTATTATATTTAATTTTAATTTATCTGCTTCGATCTTTTTTAATTTATAATTTTAATTTATTTAAATCGATTAACTATAAAGTACAGTATTTACAATGCCGTCCGTGTTTGGTAGATATGTTAATGAGCTTTCGGTGAAAAAAAAAAAAAAGGCATATAAGGTAAATATTAATATGGAATGGAATTTAAGTGACGATAAACAAAAAATATACCATTAACACAATACGACGGATATGCGAATTTCCACTTCAAATTTCATTCTCAAACTTTTTTTTTTTCCTTACAGACACATTTTAAGAGGACCAATAAACGTAGACCAAATCTAGAATATCCTGTGATAGCTGTCTACAAAAAGTTTATTGGTAAAAATATTTCGTTAAATATTTGATGTTTCAATCAAACATATAAAAAACTTAAAATATAGTTTCAATTTTTCTTGTGTGTGTCTCATCTCGATTGAAAAAACAAAATAAAATGATATTGATGTATGATAAAAGAATTTCTATTAATTATTTAATTAAAAAAATAATAATGGATTTGATAATGACATCAAAGCCGTAAGTACTTAGCCTAACGTAGAGTTGTGAAACGCCGCGGTAATAAACCGCTAACCCGGGGGATAACTCTTTTATGGTTAAGCGGTGACGAAAGATTTGTTCCCCAGGGGGTAAGTACTTGAAGGAGAGACGAGTCTCCCTTAGAGGTCAAAGATCCCTCGATCCGTAAGAGAAGACCCCTACGTGTGTGGGTAGCTATTTAAAATAATACCCAAATATTAGTCTTTGAATGATATTATAATTTGTTCATTTTTTAAATTTGTTATGTAAATATTTGTTATGGAAACACAGTTGAACGGCTACTAGAGCTCTGTGCCCGCGAAGGATAACTTTCAGTCGGGTTGAAATTCCAAAATCCACCCTAACTTGGGAGATCGTAACGGCTAGCAGCCCAGGGATTCCCTGCTTAACATAGAGTTGTGAAACGCCGCGGAAATAAACCGCTAACCCGGGAGACAACTCTTTTATGGTTAAGCGCCGACAAGCGATTTGTTCCCCAAGGGGTAAGTACTTGAAGGAGAGACGAGTCTCCCTCAGAGGTCAAAGATCTCTCAATCCGTAAGAGAAGACCCCTACGTGTGTGGGTAGCTAATGACACGCACGATACAGACCACGTGGCACTGAGCAGTACAGCCTTCAATCGGATATCTCAGCAACCACTAGTATTCATTTTAAATTCTAGCGGTTGTGATAACAAATCCAGCGATTTTTTGATCGACCTCGTACTTAACGAAAAATGAGTGGTGGCTATCCAACCTTGAAATCCTTAAAATGAGAAAGGTTTAAACAATGGTTCCAATCGCTATTAATTATTTTCTCCGAACTTATTATGCTTCGTGAACTATAAAATCTTACTGAACAACAAAAGATTAGGTTCCTCTAAATCTTATTAAAATATTGTCTCGGATACTGCTAAGAAATTATAATATTTCTTTTTCTTTTTACTTAAAGAATTCGACAAATCCTTCCTTCTTCTATAAATAAAAATCTTTAAAAAACTATCTAATCTTTTTCTGTATTTCTAATTACATCATTCCAAAACTGCAAATCAGTGAAAGAAATAAAGAGAAAAACATTAAAATTGAGAATTCTAGATTAAATTAAATTCATCAAATAAAAAAAAACACAGACAAAAACGGATTTAAGCATCATTATTTCTATATTATAAGGATTTTAGTTAGATAAATAATTAAGAAAGGAATTTAATAGAAGATGACGAATGAATTTATGATTGCGAATAAAAAATGAGATGATTATATTCGTCTTTATCCGTCCTGGAAGTTAATACGAAGGAAAAATAATCAATAAATTAAAATGAATGGAAATGTAAAGCTGAATTATAAATATCAATGTTGGTGAATATATTTATATTTAATGATGTTTGTAAAACAATTGGTATTTTCCTGTTTTCATCCTATTTTCTTGGATGACATAGATAAAGCAGCAGAAATATTTCCAAATACATAGTAAAACTACTTCATAAAAACTGTTAAAATCCTTATTATTAATAAAGGACCAAGCACACAATCAGATGAAAACAAAAAAGCAATTCATATTAAGAAACATTACATGTTTGGGGTGTTTTCCCCATCCTCATTTGTCATAAAATAATATATTATTTTTATTCAAATTTTTTTTTTTTTTTTGGTGGACTGCCTTTTAGAAAACTATAATATTTAAAAAAAATATCTTTTATAGATTTCCGATAATATTGAATAAAAAATTTTCAAATGCTTAATATATGGATTTAATCTACTACTCCATTCTAATCTCACTTTCTTTAGAAACTTATGTGAGATTTAAAATTAAAAAAAAATATATAAATTCCTTTTATTCAACAACCACATTTTAACAAATGCATATATTTTAGTCACTTATTATTTCAATATAAGAAAACAAAATATTTCTTTGTATTCCATATTCTTCGCTAAACATAATTAATAAAATAATAAATTAAGGTATATTAATTTAACTCTTTACTTTAAAGTACATTTTCAATTTTTGTTAATATTATGACTTTAAATATATTTTTAAATTAAAGTAACAGAAATGCAATAATCAATTATTAACAATTAATTTTGATTCGTAAATGTTATTATTTTTCCCAAACTTTTATTTAATTTGTTTTCTGTTTTGTTTTTTGCAATGAACTTCAAAACTATTACTGTTGTTCAAGTAATTTTTACAATACTTCAATTTTCTTGCATTAATTGATTAAAATTTTAATAGTTAATAAATTTAAATTCAATAAATAGTTAATAGATAAGTTAATAGATAATGAACATTTGAGTGCAACATTAGGAAAATGGGGTTAAATTAATTAATTTAACTGGCATTATTTCTTCACAAAAATTGAGCTATTGAGTTACAATAAAACCTCTCAAATTCGGCCCTCGGTAATCCGGTCTCGTCCCGAGTAAATTTTTTTTTTAATAATTAAATTCGTTTTCCTATTTTGTTTCCCTATCCGCACGCATTCATTATGAGTGAAAAAAGAAAGAAAAACTTCGTCACTACGGAACACAAGCTTAATGCGTGAAGGAGATTGGATGCAAGGGAATCTGCAAAACAAATATCACTAGAGATTGGTGTCGGAAAAAGCACATTTGTATTGTTTCTAATAAACATTTGAGTGCAAAATTATGAAAATGGTGTTAAATTAATTAAACCTGGCATTATGTCTTCACAAAAATTGAGCTTTTGAGTTATTTTAAGAACACACTCGGTAGTCCGGCTTTTCCGAAATCCGACCTACTAGGCACCACATTAGGCCGGACTTGAGAGGTTTTACTGTGTTTTGTTGGCGCCTCAGGGCCGAAACTAGCCGTCCTTTCTCCCGGGGCAAGGGTATTTTACGGCGCCCTCTCCTTCCCCTCCACGCCATACTCATTCCAAGCCGGCGCCCCCCCGCCCCCGCTAGTTGTGACCCTGGGCGGCCTTACTCAGAATAAATTCAGAATATTATCTGGTTCTTTACGAAACGAAATATATCAAGCTTAAGTTTTTAGATTACAGTCAGGAAACTGAATCTGCCATTGAAATTATTTTTCTAAATGATGAAAATGAGTTTCTAGAAGTCAAATGTCACTGATTAAATCTTTGAATAAAAAGAAAATTATTTAAATTATTTAAAATGTTTGAGGATTTTTGAGTGGATCATGAGAAAACGGTAATCAGTACAAAAATTATTAATAGGAATTAAAATGTTATGAATTCGATGTCCCGCGAGTAAATTTATCATCGGAAAGACAGATTTAATTTATATTTCAAATTAAAACTGCTTAAAAAGATAACAACAAGAACAGAATTAACACTGAGATATTTTTGAGGAGACAACTTAAAGTTATCAGATAGAGTATATATTTTTCATGCTTCAATAAAAAAGCTACTTACAAAGGACTCGTCTAAGTTATTCTAGAGATTATAAATCTTATTTAATTAATCGCTGAGAGTAAAATGCTAAAATTAATCTAAGTAAGCTTGGAAATTATATTTACAGGAATTGATATGACCATCCATTATCCATCTTCAGGAAGATAAAAAAAGTAACTATCATTCAAAGACATCGGGAAACGATAGAATAGGTTTCACGTATTTAAAAATAGGTTTATTCTTGATTTAGATTATTAATATCTTCTGATAAACAAATATATAATTTTACGCCATTCTTGTCATCATCTGTCGTTCGTTCGTCTCTGATAGAAAATTACGAAACTGAAACTAGATTGAGTATCCTTGACACAAGTTGGACGTGGTTGCTTTTTCTCGCATTCCCTGTTCAGCTGAAGTCTGTAATAGGTCTCTTTAAGTCGATTCCAGTCTTCCTACGATTCATACTCTCCTTTCTAAAGAACTCTATGGCAGGCAAAGGAAAACTGTTTGATTGTTCTCTGTAAGTTTCCATTAACGAAGATGAAGAATGGAATAATGAATTGCAGATAATTCAAAATATTAATATATTAGAAGTTAAACCCTTTTTCCCACAGAGCAAGAATACATTTAAAAAAAAAATATTTTTTAAAAAAAATTTTAATCGTATATTTTGTATTTTTTTAAATTTTGAAAATACTTTTACAGCTTTTACTAAAACATTAGAAAATACTGAATCAATATAGAATTTTTGAACTTAAAAATAACTCAACAAATTAAATAGAAGAGATCAATTCATGTTGTTTAATGAACACAAAAGTAATTTATAATCTATCTAACACCTGCAGAGTGGTTAGAAGAGACACAACACAAGAGATTAACGCAACCACTTGTTTATTCAAAGCCATTGTAATTCAAAGGTTAAGTACAATTTAAAGGGATGCTTGCATTAAGTTCATTTAGTAAATCGAGACTATTTTGCACAATTGGGACAGCTATGGAAGTGTCAACAACGGATACCATATCCGTTCTCAATATAATTGATTCAGTATTTATAGACGAGATTTTGTCTAATTGCAATCATTTTCGTATCCCTCCTAAACCGGAAGTAGCCTGAACCACAGAACCTTCTGAGAATTTCTTTCACTTAAAATAAAGTTTCTTAATGCGTTCTTTGGAAGAGCACAGAAAACATCTTTTCTTTATCATTTCTAAGCATTTGATATTTTCCATATATTTTATTTTTATTTCATTTATTTGACATCTGGTTTTTAGCTTGATTTAAGCAGTTAAAAGTTATTTCTGTATCGATAATTATTTTGATCTTCCGAAGTAAAAATGTGAATTTTTAAAGTAATAATAAAATAAATAAACAGTTTGCGATAGCTTTAAAATTTTTCAGGAACTTTTGAGGGGATATTTTGTTTATTATATTTAATCAAAAGTAAATATGAAATTTGAAGGTCATTTTAGTTCTGAGCTGTCATCACATGTTTATTATAATGCTTATGAAGCAATGGATGATTAAAATCAATAATATTGTGCGAAAATTTTTTGATTCATTCTGAGAGAGAAAGAAAGAAAGGAAAGAAAATATTTGCAGAAAGTAAAGAAAGATTCAGAGAACCCTCGTGTGGATCTGTTTTTGTTTTGGGATTACGTCTGACATAATAGATTCCATTCCGTCTGTCTTATCACAGGAAACAAAATAGTCTATCAATTTAACCAACAAATAATTTAAAAAAAATAGTTTTTTTTTTGAAATTGTGAGATCAAATATTTTTTTACAAATTAACCATTCCACTACTTTATTTTAAATACAATTCATTATTTTGCAAATTTTTTATCATTTCAAAGTTTTTTGACATGAAAATATCGAGTACTTCCTCCAAAAAAAAAACACCCTAAAATTGACTGTTATTGAATTCTAATTTAATTAATTGCAGACTATTTTAAAAATAAAAAACAAGAAAATATAAATCCCACATGCTTCACAAGTTCATATTTAAATTGTCAGAATTTTAGGTGCATTGGAAAAAGAAATAAAAGATTTTATTTCTGAGTCAGGACCTTAAGACATCAGTGGTTCTTTGGATAATTCCTCTTCCGTGACAATGAGCTGTTTTTGGAAACATCTTTTCTGGAAATATTCCCTTTTGACCAAACTGGAAATTTAATCAAACTCTTTCAATACCTATATCTAAATCAATATCTAAAACCTTTCAGATCTGAAAACAGGGTAAGATCTATTGGTATATCATTTTCGAATGTAAAAAGATAAATTTTTAATCCGAACTAAAAGATTTCATTAAAAAGTAAAAATTAATATCGCACATAATAAAAGGGGATGAAGACTACAAAAATCTATCGATTTCGCTGGCATCTGCGCAGCTACTTTTAAGATAAGCACTCCCCCGGAAAAGTTCTCTCTTTATAAGTACAGTAGAGCCCCGATTATCCGCGGAATTGGGTGGCAAGGGTAGCGCGGATAGTGAAAATCGCGGATAACCCGAAAATCTACATTTTATCCATTTACATGACCAATCTATCTCTTATAGTTTGGTCACAAAATTGGAAAAACCTAAAATCTTATGACAGACAGAATAACGCTTTTATAATAACTTTCTTCGAAAATACTAAATACAGTGGTACCTTGGTTAGCGACGGGCTTAGTTAACGATGTACTTGAATAACGACGAGTTGAAGTAAGCAAAAAATGTCTTGGGTAGCGACGCAGGCTTTGGCTAACGATGGTTCGTCGATTGGTGGCAGATTTCAATGAATTAAATTGGGTCAGAGAACGACAACGGATTCTCAGTTCTTAGCTTGTTACTACTCGATATACAGGGTGATTCCAAAAGGTGGATCAAAAATTTAGCCTTGGGTTCTACTCATGAAACCAAACAAAAAAAGTCCACACACACACATGGATCCGTAAATGAATACTTTTTGAGAAAAATGTATTGTGTTGTTATTCAATGTAAGTAATTTTGTTTCTTGTTTTTTGACGCTGGCACACTATGATACGAAAAAACGTATTGCAAACATTCATAAAATGAACCACTAATAAGCAAAATAGGGAACGAATGATTTAATAAACGGTGTTGTAAACCACAAACAACCAATTAATGGATCCAGAAATGAAAAGTTTTCGCGCAAAACCTAGTTCTCAAAACATTGTACAGTAAACCCTCTCAAAACCGGCCTAGTGAGGTGCTCAGTAGGCCGGATTTCAGAAAAGCCATACTACCCAGAGTGTTCTTAAAACAACTCAATAGCTTAATTTTTGTGAAGACATA
>JAFIDM010081819.1:0-14141 GCA_023159025.1 Thereuonema tuberculata | reverse complement strand
TGTACAGCAAAGGCAGGATTGAAGCGTTCACCACGGGCTCTCCACACACGAACACGATTGTCATCACTGCCGAGATTGAATCTGGATTCCTCGCTAAAGACGATCTGGTTCCATTCCGCTGCAGTCCAGTTTCCTCGTGCGCGGCAAAACTCCAAATGGAGGCGTCGATGGGTGGGCGTCAAGGGCAGCACACGTAATGGGCGCCGCGATACCAACTGTCCTTCAGCCAGGCGCCTTCGTATGGTTCGACAAGACACAGAGGCCCCTAGTGAAGGTGCTACCTGTGCCTGGATCGCGGCCGATGAAGCAGTTGGCTGTACGCGTGCATTTCTGACTATGTGGCGGTCTTCTCGACGACTGGTCTGTCGAGGGCGTCCTGAGCCTGGTCTTCGTGTATATGACATCTCTCGGGTCCAATGGTCCCAACACCTCCTCACAACACAATCAGAGCGGCCTAATTGACGAGCTACTCGCCTAGCTGACCACCCAGCTTCCATCATCCCGACGATTCTCCCTCTCTCAAACTGCGACAACTGCGTATACTGTCTTCGAACACGGCGTAATGGCATGTCTACCTCAGCTCTTCCTTTGTAAATGATTCAGCACACTCAAACACGCTTTGGTTACCTGTTTTATACTCCACAGAGTACGATGTTCAACGCCCTCTACCGGCTATACGTATTGCGCAATCGCGCTGCATTTCTAATCATTTGCATATCTCCCCGACATGTACCTTCATTGCAAGTTTCGTTACGATCCCGCAATTATTTCTTGGTGCGCTAATTTTTTTGTCCATGAGTATATAATAGAAAAATACTTAATTTCCTCATGACAAAAGATCAACCGTTATAATTTATAAATACTTTTCTAACATATTTGAGTCAGTTATTCTTTTTTTGAAGATTATATTTAAGAGCATTTATTGTAATCTTTAGAAATCTTGGGATTTTTAAATGAAATTAATTTAATTTTTTAATAATTTTTTAAAGTAATTTATAAAATTTGTTCATGATTTTGAATTTAAAGCTAGACGTTTTTTACCTTCAATTTTTAAAAGAGAAATTTCAGTTTCTCTATTTTATAAACGACAGTAGAAATTCAAATTTTAGTTTCCCAAAAGAAAAGTCTAACTCAGTAAAACAGCGAATTAAAGCAACTCAGTAAAGCTCACAAATTGCATCAACTATTTTTTTTTTCAATTTCTTTGCTAGGATTTCATTTCTTTAATTTTTATTGTTCTTAATTGAAAACAAAGTCAATATAGTTAATTTTGTTATATTTATTGACAATACCAGTGAAATTTAAAATTTCTATTATCTTTGAAAAGTTCCTTTTTTCGATTTCTTTTTTGATTTATTTTAGTATCATACCGCTTATAAATTTAATTTTTGAAATATTATTTCGGTGATTAGGAAAACATTTTTACTTGTTTTTTTGAAATACTGAAGCAACTCTATTCAGTATTTGAAAAAAAGAGTATTTCCAAGTTATAATCCATGTGACGTCATGCTCAAATAGAAAATATCGGGCTGTCTATTAAGCAGCGATTTGGAACCATCTGGAAAAATATCTTCTCTATAGCTTTCAAAAATCACTTAATGAAATCTATTGAAATCCTTAAGACAGATTAATTTCCTTTGTTGAAAAATCGAAACTCATTAAAAAATTATTAAATTGGATTAGATCTAGAGTTGCTGTCGCTACAACAGGAGTTGAGTGTATTGATGATTTTATTTCAACCATCAGCTGATCTTTCAATTCTTGGAAATTAAATACAAATTAAATTTCAAGTTAACATAATTCCTAAATAATTATTATCTTTGAAAAGTTCCTTTTTCGATTTATTTTTTGATTTATTTTAGTGTTAGACCGCTTATAAATTTAATTTTTCAAATATTATTTCGTTAATTATGAAAACATTTTTACTTGTTTTTTTCAAATACTGAAGCAACTCTATTCAGCATTTGAAAAAAAAAATTCCTAGTTGTCTTTCGATGTATCTTTAGATGTATAAAAGTACTGAACTACTTATAAAGTCTCAAAACATTATAACATTTTTATGAAAACAAATCTAAGTTTTGTGGATTCATGTTGTTTCTCTCTGGCTTTCTTCAATCCTGTTGATGAAAGAATCTGCTTTTATTTGAAAAACATTCTCAGTCAGATTTGCCACTCACAACAAATATCAAATTCAGACAAATAGATAATTTTCGGTTGACTTTAAAGTTTTCAAAATTGAAATAAATTAAATAAAATAATTTTTGAATATACTTTTAGGCTTTCGAAAGACGCTTTATATTCCTGGTTTGTCTGTTTGTATGTGGACACATATCCCACAATGCTTCGCAACGACTTTTGTTTTCTCAGTTGGTTAGAGCGTCGCGTCGTGCTAATAACGCTAAGGTCGTGAGTCTGATCCCATGATGGGCCAAAGTTATTATTATTATTATTTATTTTTTTTCTCCCCATTTTAAATCAGAGTTTGTCAACTTAAGGTTTTTTTAAATCATTATTAGGAATTCAATGTATTTCAAGGTTTGAGTTAAGAATGACGATTATTCCATATAAATAGAGGTGGCTAAGATAGCATGGGGTCGCAAAGACGCTTGCGCGCGCACTTCCTAGACCACCCCGATGCTGTCTATTCTAAAGTAAAGGTTATTCAGAAGATGTTGCGAAGCACTGTGATTGGTTTACTGTTCGGTAAAAAAAACCAGAAAGTAAACGAAGTTATATTTCTCGTCCCAAATTATGAATAGACGTAAATAATAGGATCATAAATAGTTATAGGAAAAAGAAATTTAAATATTTTTTAAAGTTTTTGTTGTTATTTATAATGTTAATGATTAATTTATAGTGATTTCCGAGAATTGTTTCCCGATAGTTGAACATTATCTGTTCACTTTTTACGAAAACTAACAAACGAAAGAACATTGTATTTTGAATTATTTAATTGCTGATTTAAAATACAAATCTTTAATGTAGGCGGATGGAGCACTATTTTGTTTTATATCCATTTTTATATACATTAAATGAAGCGCATTAAATGAAGTGATACTAATTATAAAAATATATCCTTTGTTCATTAGCTACCATGGGAGAATCGAAATAAGAAGATCTTCATCAGAATTAAAGGAAAGTTAGTCTAAACTTTTCCTCTGCATTTTGAGTCACTCTTCTTTGATAGAACTATTTTTCTATCAGATTTTTTGGCAGAATAATTAATTTCTTTTATCTTGATATTTTTGTTTGTTTTGAAAAATATGTTAATTATTTTCTGTACATGTACTTTCTTTACTTATATTTGAGTGTATTTATGGAAGATTTTAAGATTTTAACCTACAGAAAATTTAATTGATTTGAAAAAAAACTGAGATATTGGAAAGCTAATCTAGAAGCAAAACAAACATCATATGAAACAAAGTGAGTCAAACTTTTGTCTCATATGGACATTTTACGAATATGTTTTTATCTAGTTTCTTCTAAAGGAAAAACACGAAAAGTAAACTCAAGAAATGAGTATTTAATCAACACATGAGATTTATTATTATTTTTACTCAAAATTAATCAAATCATAAAAGCTTTACAATTTAAGAAACAAAAACTTTCTTTAAGTTATCTTTATTCATTCGGATATCCACGAATAACATAAAAATTCCATTGGGAGACTTGAATTCCCAAGTTTGGGAGGGAAAGAAACTACAGAGACATCGTAGAAGAATTCCAGCGCATAGGAGAACAAACAGGAATGGGGAAAGGCTGATTGGTCTCTGCAAAGCGTTTCAGTTGAAACTCCCAAGAAAAGCAAGTACTTGGATATCTCCGAATCCCGAACTTGGTGAATTCCAATTGGATCATACAGCAATAACAAGGAAAAACTTGAACTTGGTGTTGAACGTCAAAGTGATTAGAAACGGTGATTTTGATTCCGACCACTATCTCTGCAAAGTCAAGATCCGTTTTCTCCCACTGGTGCAAAAGAGAGACCCACCCAAAATGATAAGATACAACACAAATCAAATGAACATCACTCAGGACATCATCAAAATCTTTAGGGAAGAAATCCGTCATAGCAGAAAAGAGAACTGGCAAGAACTATGCACGGTAATCAATGAAGCCGCAAAGAAAACACTTGGACAGGCAAAGAGGAAAAGAGAAATATGGTGGAATGAAGAATGAGAGATAGCTCTCAGGGTGAGATCCGAGAAATGGAGAAAATGGAAAAGCTCCAGAAAATTGGAACATATGGAACAATACAAGCAACAGAGGAAAGAGACATCCAGGATATTCTAAACGGTCTAAACGGAAGGACTAAACGATCATTTGAAAGGGCACAAATGGAAAATCTGCAGTCAGACTTCGTCAAGAACAATTCGAGAGACTTCTATCAGACTTTCAAAAACAAACTCAAAGGATTTCAAGCACCAAATTTTTGTTTTAGAAATGAATAAGGTAAAATAGGACTTAACAACCGTGATAACTGCGAGACATTAGCCAGGTACTTCCACAGTCTTCTGAACTGTCCTTGCCCAACCTCCAAATTAGACTTTTCAGACAGGTCACAAAACCTAGAGGATGACGAACCGCCAACCAAAGAAGAAATAAAAAAAATTCTTAAAAAATCTCAAAAATAACAAGGCAAGTGGAGAAGACTCTATAACGGCAGAGATGTTAAAATGGTCAGAATCAGAAATTTTAGAAGATTTTCATCGAATTATCAGAGAAATTTGGGAGACAGAAAAAATCCTCGTCGAATGGAAAACGGCCCTTATCCATCCGCTACATAAGAAAGGGGACAAACAGGATGTGAACAACTATAGAGGCGTGTCTCTTCTTCCGATCGTCTACAAAATCCTTTCAAAACTCATAGAATAGAAGCGACTCTGGACCAACAACTAGAGGAATACCAAGGAGGGTTTAGGAAAGGCCACTCCTATGTCGAACAGATCTTCATCTTGAAGTCTATAATTCGCCACAGAGTGCTGAGTGGTAAGAAAATTGTAGTGTCGTTCGTTGACTTCAAAAAAGCCTTTGACTTGGTGGACAGGGAGACTTTAGATTTGATCATTAGGGAATTTGATATTAAAAGAAAATTGGCAAATATAATCAAAGAGACCCTAACAGGCACAACTTCTAGATTGAAATTTTTTGGGCATCTATCGCAACCGTTTGAAATCAAGACAGGCGTGAGGCAAGATGATCCTGTATCCTCGCTCCTATTCAACTGCGTCCAGGAAAAGATTGTGAGAATTTGGAACTCGGAGCTTGAACTTCACGGGATAACTCCGATATGCCTAGGGAGAAAGCCAAAAAGGATTAAGGTGAACTGCCTGGCTTTCGCAGATGACTTTACTATATTATCGGAAAGTCCAGAGATCCCAATCATACAAATTAATCTCTTGGAAAAAAATTGCAAGACTAACAGGATTGAGGATTTCAACAGAAAACACCCAATTCATGACAAACATCAAAGATGGACCCAAATTCTTAGAAACCGATTTAGGACGAATCGAAAGGGTCAAGAAGTTCAAGTACCTGGGTGACACCATACAGAAAAATGGATTAGAAAAAGCCGCTGTGCCGACCGGATCTCAAAAATGGAGAGCGCATGTGGGTTGACAAAAAACCTCTACAATAAGAAGTGTTTATCCTGGAATGGTAAACTAACACACTATAACACTGTGGTCAAAACAGAATGCCTATATGCTAGTGAATGCCTGGCCATGAACTATAAGCTAGAGAAACTAGAGGTCTTGGAAAGAAGAATCCTCAGGAAAATTATGGGTGCTGTTCAGACTGAAAGTGGGTGGAAACTTAGGAGTAACAAAGAAGTTTACCAGAAGGTGGAAAGAATCTCGGACCGGAAAAGCCTGGACTGAAGATCAACGGAAACAAGCCAGTGAACGCATGAAGGAGTATTGGAGACAGAGAAAGCTTCGCACAGGGAAAAAGAAATGAAGTTGTAGCGTGATCCTAAGTGGTCAATTCACTTGTATAAAAGTGAAGTTAAATAAAGCAGAAACAAAATACTTAAAATTTTTGAATTAACTATCATATTTCATATTATAAATATTTCATTACAAAACGTTCATTACAGAACTAAATAAAAGAACGTCTATAGATTTCTTCTTGAAATTTCATTTTATTATTTTCTTTTGGTTGTTTTTAAAATTTAAATTAGAAAAAAAAATTAAAAAAAAACCTACATTATTTTCAAACCGAAATTTCTGCTGAAAGAAATGAAAAGGTACCTCAGCCATGTAACGCCATGTATGCCTTTAACGCCACCTATCTAATTCTTCATAAACATAAGAGATGGCGATACTGCATTACAGTAGTTTGCATTGACATGCCATCTAGTGTTGAAGTGAGTTATTAGCAGACCCACAACATTTTCGAGTATCTTACATTTCGACTATTTCGTGTCGAGGACTGGTTCTAAAAGGCTGCTACTATATGAAGGTAAGATAAAATATACATTTTTTAATGTTCAGCAAAGATTAACTATATAAAACAATATTTTTCTTGATTCTTGAAGATTCTTCTATGTACATAAGATAAAGTTATTTTTAAAATTCGGAAATTGTAGAGAAACAACTGTATCATGTAATCCATGTGCTCAGTAGCGCTTTAACGCCACTTTAACGCCCCTAATAAACTTTTTATTTTTTGTAAGCTTACTTCTCTAAAGCTTTTTGATTTAACTGAAAAATATTGTTTTTTGTGGTAATTTGTCTTATTGTCTCATTTTTCATTTAAAAGGAGGGGATATTCAAATTAATTTTTACATTTCCTCTTTTGATTTAGCTACAGATTAGAAAGACTGTGTTAATTTCAAGTGATTTTTTATTATTTTTTACAGAAAGTCAAATTTAGTTGCTTTTTAATGTAATTTTGTACAATTAATGTTTACAATGATGGAATAATTCTTAATTTTAAATAAGTTAAGTTACTAGAAATTAGGTGGCGTTAATTGGAACAGGTGTTCCTAATAACGCTGGTTTGCAAAGTTTTCTTATTTGAGTTCTCATACTTCTCCAGTAAATATTATCATGTTTCATTATAGTATCCTTCAAACAGAAGATTAAGCTTTCTTGATCATAATTTCAGAAATATTGCAACATAAAATATCAGCCTTTCGAAACACCTTGAAAATTTCCTTCCATTTCTCCTCAATAGTATCTGATACTTTTTCAGAACTTGAACCACAACATAGGCTTTGGTTTTGAATTACCTGGTTCAGCAATGTTCATTACCTAGTTCATCAAATAGGTCATTACCTAGTTCATCAAATAGGTTATCAATATTTATGGAAATTTTCTATAATTTCATTAACATCTTGTGCACTCTTTTTAAATCAGACCAGGCAATTTCAGTTCGTAAATTTATCCACTCAAACTTAATAAGTTTCTCAAAACTGGTTCTCCAGAAATCTAAGTATTGGATACTAGAATTATAAAAAAAATTGTATACGCTTGAGAAAGATTTTCGTCCCTGAACATCATTATTTTCTTTTAGAGTAAATAGCAATTCTTTGACTGTAGATGGTATAAATTTGTGGATTTTCTTTCCTGAAGTTGACACATTAATGCAGAATATTTCTGAAATGCTTCTGTTGCTGTGATAGAATTAGTTACCAATTTCAGAACTACATTATTAAATAACTGTAGAGTACCATATAAAAATTTCAAAAACAGTTCACTTTCTAGATTTTCAAAAACATCAAAAAATAATTTTGGGCATTTGTCACTTGAAACATGATTTTAGGCCATCAGAAATGGAAAGGATTCTTTCAAAGGCAGGTAACAAACTTTGGAACCTTGTGCTCCAATGATATAATACTTTTTGTAATCTGTTTTCACAAATTCTCAGAACTCTTTTAAGTTTCCTTACTCTTACTGTATATATGTGAAAATATTTATAAATTTTTATAACAACAACTTCTATGTCCAGGTGTAGAGAATCACATGTTGTTAATACTGAATTATGTACAATGTGAGCTGAACAACCATTCCTAAAACAGATCTATCTAAATCATTTTGAGCTTTTCTGAACACATTCCATTCCCCTTTGTCCCCTTAGTGTTATCAGCAATATAACAAACCAACTTTCCTTCATGTATGTATTTTTTCACACACAGCAAAAGATACTGAGTCAAAGTTTGAGCAGCTCACCTGACACTTCATTGAAATTTAAAAGTTTATCTTATTCCCTCCTCCAAGCTGAAATATCTTACAACAATCGGAACAAGTTTTACTTCACTTCTGTTTGAGCTATCCATCGTTACTGATACATAATTAATGTTTTCCAAAGAACGCAACACGTTATAAAATTAACGTTAACAATATTTTCCTCAGTTTTGATTCCAGCAAATGAAAATTTTGGGTCATATAACTTTTTAGCAAGTTTTGATGTGCAGTCTGATGTTTTCAAACTGAGATCGAGTCTAGTAGTGTGGTATGAAAATGTAGCCGATTTATCAGCACACTCCAGATCACTGTTATTCGGATTCCCATCATTGGCTTTTAAAAAATCTCTTATATTGGCTGAAGCAGTAGCATTAATAGCACTCTTATGTTTAGCTGTTTTCACATGGTCTTCAATATCACCCTTTCCTTTATGTGCAATAGAAAATTCTCCAGTTCATAGTGTGTTCACATTCATTCCTGTTGCAGGTTATCATAAAACATACACTTTCTTTTGCCCAATGCTAAACGATGAGAAAAAAAAAACGAATATAGGCCGACAAACGGTTCTTCATGATCGCGTTTGCGCGAGAAATACGAAAATCACGAGATCTGGCCATTAGCCTCTTCAGCAGGTCTCAAGGAATGTAGTATTTTGAATGTCTGTCACTAGGAAATTGCTACCTAGTGAATTTATTGTTTGTTTATTGATTTTTTCAATTTATGAAAACTATATTAAAATGTAGTATAAGTCTCATACTTTTCCCCGTATTATAATTAATTTAAATATTTCAATGATTTGTAAAAAAAAATATATAAGAAACATTCATGGATTTTTTATTTGGTTTTGATTTTGGTAATTAGCAAATAGCAAATAAAATAAATGTAAAATCTGCATTTGTGCCTTTTGATGATTAATTCGTTAAAGTAATGTTGCATTTTAAATTTAAAATGGATTGTCGTATATAAATGTATTTACATAATGCTAGTAGTTTATTTGGTATTTTGTTTTGTTTTGTTTCAATTAAAAAAAATTTAATTAACGTTTTCTAATATTTTAGCAATTATTTTTGTGGGCGATCAGTATGCTTGGCAGCTGTTTCATATACTTTTGTGGCCCTGAAAAGGGCGTTTAAAGGTACTTTTTTTTTACAACTGCTGCTTCCAGTAATGAAAGTGTCGGCGGAATATGTAAAAGATATAATTTTACAAAATCTAGCCAAGTACAGAATTCGTAATTATTAATTGCCATTTCGTACATCTCCCAATAACTGCGTGAATTGGGATTTGTACGAAATAGCAAATAATTACGAATTTTGTATTGTGTTTCATATTGTAAAAATATATCTTTTAAATATTTCGCCGATCATTTCATTGAGTTAGACATTATACATTGGATTTAAACTTTATGTTTGATGTTTTCAACTACTATTGGAGAAATCGTCCAGGGGAACAACATTCTCGAATTCGCTGTTATCTTCATCAATAATTTAACTTCGCAAAAACTCTGGGCGTCGGAGCACAATATCTTCACGTTCGTTTAGGACTAAACGGTTGTCGCATCTCTTCCACTTATATCCAATTTATTGGATTAATAAAAGGTCCTCCATTTATTAATTCTCTAAGAAAATATTTTTCAACTTGCAATATAATTTTTTGAGCGCTGCTTCGAATAGCAATGTCTCTCGCCATTTTGTGAGAAGACATGGATAGAGGCTATTCTCGCGTCAATCACGTGAAATCGCGAAAATTCGGGATCATCAAGAACCAACTGTCGGCCTATAGAGATAAAATGATCAAATACATGTGTACGAGTTACATCACACACGAAAACAACATAAATACATTGTCCCTGTTCTGTTGCCAAATGACTGAGTGAAAAGTTGTGGCGATGCCATGCCTCCGGTAGCAATGCGATGCCTCCAATATGCATGGCTTCTCTTCGACGTCACCGCTTGCTCCAAGGTCGACTGAGAGAGGCACGGCCGTAAGTGAATTTTTTATAAAAAGAAGTCGAACATATAGATCTAAAATTAAAAAAAAATCCTCCCTACTCATAAAATTCTGAAATCCCGGACACGTTTGCAACCCCGGACATTGCCCCGGACAGCACTAAAAAACCAGGACTGTACTGGCTAATCCCGGACGCATAGTAAGCGTACTTTTACTACGTCCTACGTCTTAATGCAAATGGTGAGGGTTGGGGAAAGAAATGGCGACCGACCGCAGAAAATCATCGCCAAGAAAATTCACGGAAAGTCTCTCGCATAATTTGATTATGGTACCCAATGGTGGGCCCCCAGGCCAGTAAGTACCCGACGTGATACTGGGGAAGAGCAACGATCCTTGCGAGTAATGCAGGAATTTATGATACAGATGGGAGAAAGCCTTCTGGAGGCCCAACTGCTGATGCTGTCTGCAATGAAAGGAAGAATCTGCGCTGTTCGAAAATGTTCAAGATAGCAACATGGAATGTACGTGGAATGAGTCTGGGCAAAATGGACATCGTCAGACAAGAAATGAGGAGACTAAACATAGATTTACTCGGTGTTAGCGAATTACTTTGGAAGGACAGTGGTCTGACAACTTCTTTGTGTATTACTCTAGTCATCAAGATCAAAGAAGAAATGGAGTGGCATTTATAGCTCAGAAGAAAATAGCCCGTGCAATTGAGAGCTATTTCACCATCGATGACCATATAATGGCCATCCGTATCCGTCCTAAACCACTGAACATTACAGTGCTCCAAATCTATGCACCAACAACAGATGCTGAAGAAGATGAAACTGAACAGTTTTTGCCAATATTGAAGAAACACTGAAAATGATGTCCAAAAGAGACATTATTTACTTAATGTGCGACTTTAATGCTAAAGTCGGCAATCAAAAAGAGGGAACTATTATAGGGCAATTTGGATTGGGTGAAATAAATGAGGCTGGAGACCATCTAACCCAATTCTGTAATTAGAATCATTTCTCGGTCGCAAACACATGGTTTATGCAACCAAAACGCCGTCTGTACACCTGGACAAGCCCTAATAGACAGCATAAGAACCAAATTGATTAAACATTCTCTGCAGGCAAAGATGGAAGAGTTCAATTAGAGCTGTCAAAACATTCCGTGGTGCAGATTGTGGCTCTGATCATGAGCTGCTTATAGCAATCATCAAAGTGAAATTTTGTAGAATCAAGAAAACTGCCCCACCGAAACGGTTGGATGTCTCCAATGTTGCTGAATCATATAGTGTTGAAGTGAAAAATAGATTCGAACTTCTTAACACTGTAGACAAATATCCAGAGGAATTGTGGGAAGAAATAAAAAGTACTATCAAGAAAATAGCTCAGGAACATATATCATACAAGAAATGTGAGGAAAAGAACAAATGGCTATCAGAAACCACCATCAAAATTGCTGAACAAACGAGAGCGGCCTAGTCTGCAGGGGATCAAAACAAAGTTGGGATGCTGTATGCAGAGTTCCGAAGAGCAGCAAGAAAAGACAAAGATGCTTACTGGAATCAGCATTGCCAAAAACTGGAAATGGATTGGCAGAAAGGTCACACTAGAGATCTCTTTGCCCATGTCAGGAAAATTCGAACTCCCTTTGCAGCCCAAAAGGGAATGATAAGTGACAAAAATGGAAAATGTTTGTTTGACCAGAAGAGTATTAAAACTAGATGGCTGGAGTACACAAAGACCTATATTCTAGTACTAGCAAAGTAGAGCCACCTAGCGATGATCTGGTAGAAAATGAACCAGCCATCTTGATTGAGGAAGTTATATGGGCACTGCAGCACTTACCAAGCAATAAGGCTCCTGGCACTGACTGTATTCCAGCTGAACTGTTGAGATATGTTCCACCAAAAGTTATAAAGGAAATTTGCCAGAAAATCTGGGAAACTAGGAGGTGGCCTGAAGAGTGGAAAAAATCAGTATTCATCCCATTACCAAAGAAAGGAGATTCAAAAGACTGCAGAAATTATCGCACAATAGCCTTGATTCCTCATATAAGCAAAATCTTGCTCAAAATTATCGAACAACGTCTTCAACCGTTCATAGAAGCAGAGCTACCAGATTCTCAAGCTGGCTTCCGGCGTGGTCGTGGTACTCGCGACCATATTTCAAACCTTCGGTGGATTATGGAAAAATGTTATAAGTATCAGAAAAACATTTACATTTGTTTTATTGATTATCAAAAGGCGTTCGACTGCTTGAACATAACCAATTATGGAAGGCATTGCAAGAACTAAACATTCCTGTGCATCTAATAGAGATGATAAGATCTCTATATACTGATCAAAAAGCTACTGTTAGAACACAATATGGAGACACTGAGTGGTTTGATATTGATAGAGGTGTGCGACAGGGTTGCATTTTATCCCCGTTCCTCTTTAATCTGTACTCAGAAATGGTAATGAGGAAAGCAGACTTGGAAGAATCAGAGATCGGTGTGAGGATTGGTGGTAGAGATATCAACAACCTTAGATACGCAGATGATACAACTTTGTTATCAGAAACTGAGGAAGGGTTGAGACAACTTGTATTAAAGATCAAGAGAGAAAGTGAAAAGATAGGTCTTCTTCTTAATATCAAAAAGACAAAGATCATGACGACTGCTAAAACAAAGGATAATAAAATAACCATCGATGGAGAACAATTTGAATGCGTGAAAGATTTTTGTTTCCTTGGATCCAAGATTGACCAGAGTCAAGGCTGTTGTCCTGAAAATAGGCGTCGAATCGCATTGGGCCACAGAGCAATGTTGAGCATGAACACAGTATGGAAAATCAAGGACATCGGTCTTTCGACAAAACGCAGACTAGTCAATGCCATAGTGTTTCCTATTGCATTGTATGGTTGCGAAAGTTCGACAATGAAGAAAGCTGATTGGAAGAGAATAGAGGGATTCGACCTGTGGTGTTGGAGACGACTATTACGAATTCCATGGACAGAAAAAAGTTACAAACAGGGAGGTTTTGAAACGCATGAAATCTGAAATTTCACTTGGCGGGAAGATAAATAGAATGCAGCTAAAATATTTTGGACATGTGTCACGATCTGATTCACTTGAGAATGCAATAATGCTGGGAATGATGAGTGAGAAAAGAAGACGTGGTCGACCGAGGATCACATGGATAGACACGATTAAAGCAATCACAGGCCTAAGTTTAGAGCAGCTAAGAAGGAAGGCACAAGATCGGATAGAGTAGCGAGAGATGACCGATAGAATTGCCAATAGTCGGATACGGCTAAATGGTTAAAGACAAGACAAGACAAATATAAAGAAAATACATGTCAATCTCATTGTTCGCAGTCAAAGAAAGCTCCAATAAATCAGGGATATTCTATAAATTGAATTGTGATATTTTCAGTTATTAGTTGTTATTTAAAAAAAAAAGTTCTTTGAAAACAATCTTTTACATTTAATTAAGGAAATTACTTTAATTTATAATCATTAAATATAATAGAAAAATAATTAATTTCCTCAGGAGAAAAGATCAACCGTTATAATTTATAAATACTGATCTAACATATTTGAGTCAGTTATTATTTTTTGAAGATTAAATTTAACTGTATATTATAATGTTTAGAATCTTTGGATTTTTAAATGAAATTAATTTCAGTTTTTAATAATTTCTTTAAAGTTTTTTAAGAAATTTGACGATGATTTTGAATTTTTAAATATCTACAAAAATATAAAGCCAAACTTTTTTATCTTCTATTTTTTAAAGAGAATTTTCAGTTTCTCTATTTTAAAAAAGATAGTAGAAGATCAAAATATTACTTTCCGAAAAGAAAAGTCTAACTCAGAAAAGCAGTGGATTGTTTGTTATAAAATGTTTTAACATAATTTTAATGTTTATTTTTGGAAGTTCCTTTTACCATTTAAAGTCACGATTTATTACAACACACGTAAAACATCACATAAAAATACAAAATAACCGAAAAAAAAAAA
>JAFIDM010081818.1:0-14144 GCA_023159025.1 Thereuonema tuberculata | reverse complement strand
AACAGTTATTCGACCTTGTAATAACTATTTACGATCTCCTTAGCACAGCGCCCGTGGGCTTTCAAGGGTCGTGCCTCGACGTTTGAGAAACATTTATTATGGCATAAAAATTTAGATATTTCAACTGAGGGAATTCACATTATTATTAAAAAACTAAATATTTTAAATGTAACGATTTTTTAAATGTGTTAATTATTCCAGTCAAGTGTACAGGCGTGAACGAACTCAATTAAAACGAACTCAATTAAAACTAAATATACTCACTTAATTTTAATTTCTTCAGTAAATTTTGAATCTCTAAATTTAGTTAGCAAGCTAGCAAGAATTTTTTATGAACTAAGAATTTATATTCATTAATTATTACGTTATTTTTTTATATATATTTTCAATTGTAGTAATTGTAACAAAAAAAAATCTTCTTTTAATTTTTGATAATCTATTTATTCAACTTAACTCAATCTTCTTCTTCTTTCCCAACCACTTTCTGCCCATTGCTGGGCGAAGGCTTTCTCCAGGGTCTTCCACTTCTGCCCTTCTTCTGCCTTCTCCATCCACTCTTTTCTAGTTTCCTGAACTATCTCGTCTATCTTGTCTTTTGGCGACCCTGTTTTCTATTTCCGTTTGGCAACCACCATGTAGTTTTTTTGGTTCAATTTTATGACATTGGCATTGTAGGTCATTGAAAATATTTTTTATTTGAATTAGTTAATAGATTTGTTGACTAAAACTAAAATAAAATAAGTAATGATAATACATCAACAAACATATTATATTATACGAATATACATTTCGTATAATATACGAAAGATATGAAATATACAAATATTAAATATAGTCTACATATAATATATGAAAAAGCTATCCAAAGAAATAGAATCAATGGAATGTAAGTAAGTCATAAGCAGAGGTATTAGCTCTTTGAAAACAGAAGTGTTCAATTCGATAATGATAAAACATTGAAAAGTTTAAATTGGGTCATATAAATATCTGATTCTTGAAACTGATGATATTCTTTATAGGGAAATTAAAAAGAACACTAGTAGTTTATGTAATATATAAAAAAAAATAGAAAAATTTGAAGACAAAACTTTGAAGGCAACATAATAAAAGCTTTCAACTTGTGTGCTACTATTCCTATCATTAGACACACAGCAGGAATAATTGATTTGACACCAGACAGGCTTAGACGCCCTGATGGTAAAACCCGAAAATTAATGACTATTCATCATGCTTTGCAGACATAGATAGACTGTGTCTTTCCAGAAAAATTGGTGGGTGTGGTGCGGCAAGTTAAACAAACAAGAAAAGTGTGGGTTTAAGCGATTACATCAAAACAGAGTACTGAGAAACTTCTTACATCAATTTGTAAAGAAAACATTTTGAAAATGACTGAATCAAAAGCATTGCATAAAAAAAAAAGAAATAAAAAAAAGATTAGAAATTGGCATCGCAAAGCGATACATGGTCCGTACCTTAAATTATTGAAAGAAAAGCTAATAGTAGGTTTCGAAAAGGATCAATAAACAGAGGGACTAAGTTTTAATGCACAAGACTATGAAGGGAAAAAAGTGAATAAATTAGCAAGAGTAAACTACGCTACTACTAAAGAGTAAACTACTAAATTCAGAAGATGAACTTCAAATTGGAGCAAATCATTTAAATACTATCTCAAATAATTATAAAATGAAAATTTCGGAATTAAAAACAAAATCCATGGCAATGTGTGGAAAACAAATACAAAGAGTGAAAATTGTAATTAATGGAAAAATAATAGAACAAGTATCAGAGTTTAAATATTTAGGAAACATAATTTCATGTTATAAAGATGAGGCAAGCCTGATATCAAACCTACAGACATACAACAGAATGAATGGAATAATTAGAAGAAGATTTGGAAAACAAATGACGAAAGAAACACTACTAAGATTACATAATATTACAGCCAAAGCGGCAATTAAATACGGGAGTGAAACCTGGATACTAAAACAAAGAAACAAACAAAGATTGGAAACTGCACAAAGGAAATTTCTGAGACCTTTATTAGGATTTACACGTCTCGACAGAAAGAAAAGTTATGATATTCGAGCCCAACTTAAAACTCCAAGTTTAATTCAAGAAATTCAAAATTACCAAAACAATTGGCTTAACCATGTAAAAAGGCTATCTAACGACAAGATTCCAAATTTGATTTTGAAATATCAGCCCAAAGGAAAAAGAGACAGAGGACGACCAAAACTACGATGGAAAGACCAAAATCATCTTCAGAGCTAGGAACAGACAATCATTGTCTATACCTAAGATGTTCAAGACAAGACAAGACAAACTACGCAGTGAAAAGAAAGAAACAGTTGACCATCTCTTAATGCTTGCAGTAAAATTGCTTAGATATTTTAATCCGTACAGTCGTGATCAGATTTCAAGTTTAATTCATTGGAATTTACGTAAAAAAAAATACGATTTTCCTACTTGTAAAACCTTTGGAATATAAGTTATACTCAAAAAATATTGAAAATGATAAAGTCAAATTTTTATGAGATTTTAAAGTACAAACTGAGAAATTTGGTTTACAATTTGTCAGATGTTACTATTGTTGAACAAAACAAAAATGTTTGATTCATTTATGTGTTAATTCCTAGCAAGAATAGAATATAGGAAAAAAATGAGAGAAACGCTCACAAAAAAACCGTGATTTGAAAATTAATATTGAACGTTTTCACGACATAAAAGTTAAAATACTATCAATTGTTATGGATGTTCTTGGAGCAATTCCAAAAGGATTAGAAAGTTATTTAAATCTGCCATACCTTTTCAATATGGAACCTTTTCATCTGCGGATTTTATTAGGATTTTATTCCTTTTTACGACGTCATTTAGTAAATTCATGGTTTCTATAGGAAATCTGAATTTATCATAAATTCCACTATAATTCGGACACTGTGCACACTGGCAATATTAATAATAATATAAATATAAATATATCATAACAGTCTATTAACTTCATGACTTTCATTTGATTTCATTACATATCACAGAATTTTACTTAAATTCTTCAATAAAATATAAAGTGACCTCACACAATTGAAGTAAATCCTGTATTTACAATAAAATGAATGACGACCGGTTTTTCCAAGTTCACATAACTACCTTCTTCAGGTTAACTAACAAAGTACAAACGTTCCTACGTTTTAAGCAAAAAAAACCAAGACGCAGAACCCAGGAGCATTCGATAGAAAGAATATTGGCAGTTTGAAGGGCAGGTCACCAATCATAAGCTGTAGCTTTAAAAGAAAAAACTTTCCCTTCCCAAAGATTTCTGTGAAGGCACATATATACCTCATGATTGGTGATCTGCCCTATCAATTTGTTTCTTTCTATTGAATGTACTTTGTTGTACTTTGATAATTAACCTAAAGAAGCTAGTAACATGAACTTAGCTAAACGGATTGTAATTCATTTTATTGTAAATATGGTATTTTACTTCAATTACGTATGATAGTTTATTAATCTTTCAGAATTTCTTACCCATTTTCAAATTAAAATACAAAGCATTGGTGACCTATCGGAAATATTTCAAGAGAATTCTAGAGGTCATTTTAGGAGAAAAAGGTCTTATCCACTCAGGGACGATTCGAATCAAGTCTTTTTCTACTTCTCGGGACAAACTAATTGTATTGTATCATTTGTGTAGGGTGACCAACTTAAAACCGGCCCTCCTCAGCTAGTCTGTGCTGCCGCCTATCATTTAGAGTTGTGGCGCTATTGTCGTTTGTTTCTATTATCGGTTGTCCTAGATACGATATGGTCTTAAATTTAAAGAATGGAGTATCTTACGGTACAATGTGCATTTTACACCAAGTTGTTGCGTCAATCGACAATAGCTGTACAGTGTACAACTACAACCGATAGGCAGCAGAACAGACCAGGTGAGGCGGGCCGGTTTTAAGTTGCTCACCCTGTATACTGCCTAGAACATTTTCTGACGACGAATTCCACAAAAATAGCTGGAATTGGTAGAGGCGATTGACGAAGCTAGTGATAGTCAAAGATGGACTGCTAGATATTCCTTGGAGATGGTCAATGTAGAACTTAACTAAAAATTATTATATGAATTATCATTAAATCCTGCTTGAACATAATCTAGTATTGTTTTTAGAAATGAAGAAATTAAATAAAAGGAAAATTTTTTTCTTGTTTACCAATTATGACGTCATTTATGAATGTAATAATAGCGGATGCGCAGTGATGAGACGCGATGTGTTTGGATTAAAAAAATGGTAGCGAGCTGCATGACTTAAGATATTCCTGTGGTCATAAAGTTTCCAAACAAACTAAGGATAACTTTTAGCCAATATAATCTTGCCAGCCTATGTGAACAGACTGCATCATGGGAGAGGGCAACAAATGGAAGTCGTTTTCAAATGGAGCGAAATTCGAATCGACCGAAAGAAATGGAGAACGCGGGACGGTATCATCGAGCCGCCATTGCGGAGATTCGAAATTGATCATCAACTTGTAAGTAGATTTTTTCCTTTATTATTTGTGGGAATGGAGAATCAACGATCGCAGCAGTTATTCCACAAATAAAGAACTTTGCTATTAAAGTGGGAACAGTACACGAAACAGAGAGGCGAACTTAAAATCAATTATTTTCGAATGAGATCAAAAAAATCAAGGAAGTAATCTAGAGTTAATTATTTTCAAGGCATCAGTGTGACGATCTTTAAATATGTATTACAAATGAGTAATCAAAATGAACAATTATTTAATACTTTGATTTAGTGACTTACAGATTAAATAATTCTTCTTATTGAGGAAGTGTGTTAAAATATCTTAGGTGAAATTCATATTGTTAAACATGTGCGTACATCTAGTGAAGATAAAATATGATTGATAATATCAATAACATTTGTGCTTCGACGGAATATTAAGTTCAAGTTTGGAATTAACTTTTATTAACTTGACATTATATTCATTGATTATTCGTCGATCAATAAATATATACCATAAGGTGAGATAAAAACCATTAATTATTGCATAAGGTGTTATATAACCATTACTGATGGAACTGTTTATCTACATAGAACTTTGAGACTATGGACATATAGATCCTTATTATCTTAATGAATATTAATAACTCATGAAATAAAGACTCGATAATAATGTCATTTATTTAAGAGTCAATTCAAGGCAATTCTTATTTTTTCAATAAATCATTGAAATGTGTTTAATGGTGTCTGTATGTGTACATTAGGATTAAATAACTTACACTGACTCTGCCACATATTATTCTTTAATAAGAAAACAAAAACAGTCAATAGCAGAAAACTTAACAATACATTTAAATAGTACATTTGAAAATATGTCATTGTTCTCTTATCATGTATATCAATTACCATAATATTTAAATTGGTTGAACTTTCATAATCAATTGTATATCATAATTGTATGTCGATAAAAATATATATATTTTCTATATTTACGTAAAACATATTATCCACAGTGTTCATCCAAAATTCAAATAAACTGAAATAAACTACATTTATTTCATATAAATTGTATACGTATGAATAATGAGACTGCGCATGCTCAGGCAATTAATTTTTAGTATTGTCATTATTATTATTAAATGTAATTATATGCATTTTATAATTACATTTCATGATAATGATAACAGTGATTTATTTTATAGTTTTGTTTGTTATAATATATTTCAAATTATATCGCTGTATGTTTTTTCTTTAATATAGATTGTATTGATTTCAGTGTTCTCTTACTGACAGGATTTACTGAAAATTCATTTTGTTATTAAATGTCTATTTTTTTCATTTCTCTTATGGAATTCATTTCGTACAGTGGTCAACTCTTTTACACTCGGTTGTTCTATGTTATCTGGAATACCTGTGGTTCTTTAAAATTTCAACTGTTAATTGGTGGTGAAACCGTGAAATCGATAAAAGTCTTGATGTGAAAGTGGCTTTAGCTCTTCATTAACTCTGAATTTCATTAACACAGTGAAATATGTGAAATAAATCTTGGATTAGATACCAAGAATATTTCTGATAAATTCTGTTTAATAAAACTGTGACATTCTATTAGTTTACAGCAGTAAAACAAATCAGCAAAGTAAATTAAACTAAAATAAGTTTAACCATCATAATTCTATTTGGTTTGGAAGCTTTAAAATGCAAATCTAAGTATTACAGATTGTAGTTTTATTTGAAAAAACTTACAAATGATCAGCATTTTTCCTCAATTTAATTGATTCAGAAAATATTAATCTTTTACTTATATACAATTGCCAAACTTATGTTCTAGAAGATTTTCGAAGTAATATTTTCTAAGTTGACATTCTAAATTAGTAATCTAGTGAAATTTAGATTTTTACATTCGAACAGATCCGTACTATTATCTATTTGACAATTATATATTCTGTATTTTGAAATGCCGATTTTGTCACAATAATGATGCGAAATGTCTTCAAAAGACATATATTTTCATATTTTCATAATCATAACTTGTATCTGAAGGAGGAGTAGGTCATGATAATTAAATATTTAAATAATGAAACTTTTAATTAAAAAAGGTCATACACAAGTACTTTAAAAAAAATAAAAAACACATTAAAACTTTAATGACACGACCAGGTTTCCACTGGGCATGTCGGCCATTTACAAGTCGTGTGTTTTTTTAAAGTATTTGTGAGTCTGACTTTTTTTAATTATGTTAAATTATGAACAATGAAACCTTTAATGAGCGTGAAAGTATGTCCCGAAAGACCAGTCCTGCTTCAGTCCTTTGCTGCTCTCTACCCATTATATCTATATTTGGGCTTTACAATGTCCTCTGACAAAAAGGCCACGAAATCGACTTCACTAAAACATCAACTTTAATGCAATCAGAGCGCAGCAGTCTTGTAATGTAGTTCTCACACTTTTTACAAAAACCTATTTGAGGGGTCAGTGTCGTTTTTTTCATTTTCAGTGCAAATGCACAGATTTCGTTTCTTGTTTATAACAGAGGAATTAATGATATAAAATACGACATTATATGTCGGTTTTTCTTATATTTAATTGTAACTATGTTGTATTTTAACCGTTACGATATATAAAACTGATTTGCAGTTTAAGAACTGTTATATTTATACTGTTTCTTATTTATTTAAATTATGAAAAATCATAATTGTATATAAATTATGTTAATTAAAGTAAGTAACAAATATACATACTTCATGGTAATAATATTTTATTAAACAATTATTTGTTGACAGTTAAAAAAAAAGTTTAAAAACAATCCCGTAAAGTTCCTCAGAACATTTATAAATATACAAATTAAGACCATTGGCATTTGCACTTTTACTAAAAATAGAAATAGATTGGCAATAATAATAATAATAATAATAATAATAATAATAATAAACTCTCTACTCTTCTTAAACCTGGCCGTAGGTATAAAAGGCAAACCCATATAATATGGTGAATATAAATAGCCTCGGAAAAGAGCCGCTGCCTGGGGAGCGCCAGGGCACGTCTGGAGCCGGTGCTGGACGTGACAGTGGACGAGCCATCGGTGACAGGGCGCTGAACAGGCGGGCCCCTGTCGGGCGAGATCCCGAATGTTCTACAGCCGACCGTTTGCAACCTCAACAACTAGTTGCAGCTGCTGAAAGTGTTTCCTCTGGCTTAAGCCAATCGACCACTAAAGCAGGAAAAGTTAGACAGCGCCTGAAATGGACTACTGAAATGAACAGAGATGTCATGCGCTGCTACTTTCATTGTTCTAAACTGGAAACAGAACTAACAGCGTACAGAAACCAACTGCATAAACTCTTCACTGACAAATACCCTGAACTAAAAAACATTCTAAGTGTTCAAAACATTGCTGACAGAAGAAGAGCTATCGTTGTTAGGAAACTACTGTCAAATCTTGAAATAGAGAATATACGACAAGAAGTCAGCAAAGAACTACAAGATTTGCCACAGCACACTCTAAATATTCCGGAAGAAGATAACATTGTTGAAACCACGGATTCCTCCGGCCCAGTCAGAGATCAACCTACGATGGGAGTAACAGAGCCAGAGGCTGATCTAGTAAACAAACGAACAGAATTGCAGATTGAATTTGAAAGGGCAATGGTGGAATTCAGAGAAACTAACCCAACGAACAGACACAGACTACCCAAACCTAGAGCTACTCCTCTCATTCATCAGTTTTTAAAAGAATTAAATAATTATATAATGCCTTCATATGTAGAGAAGTGTGAGAATATTGAAGATCTGCATCTAGTGATATATTGCTCTGCAGTAGCTGTTGTTAGATTAATGGGTTTAAAGACATTTCCTCTTTATTCATATCTTGGAGAGAGGAAAAGAAGCTGGAGGTCTCCCCCCTGGATGAAGCGCCTAGAAAAAAGAATTCACACTCTACGTCAGAAGCTAGGTCAGCTAACACAATTTCGCAGATCGAAGAACCAATGCTCCAATAAACTGAAAAGAAAAATCACTTCAATCATTGGATCTAATAAGGTAGAATCACTTGATGATAGCACCTTTGCAAAGATATTCGACAAACATAGTCAACAACTCTCAGTTTACTCTAAACGACTTCGCAGATACAAACAATGCACTGCACGAAAAAGACAAAACACTGACTTCAATAGAAATCAGAAGCGTTTCTTCCGAAACTTGATGGAACCAAGAAAAAAGGAAAATAGTGAAACCCCACAAATCGATGCACTCACAATATTCTGGGCTAATATCTGGGAAAATCCGAAAGAGTATGAGAAAAACACCACATGGATGAATATGGAGAAGCAACGTGTGGCAGACATTGAAGATATGACAAACTTAGATATAACATCCTCAGATATTGAAATGGCAATCAAGAAAACTAGTAACTGGAAATCCTCTGGGCCAGACCAACTACAAAATTTCTGGATTAAGCATCTTACAGTAACACATGATGCTCTTGCCAAACACTTCAATGGACTAATCGAATCTCCAACCGATATCCCAAAATTTCTTACACATGGTGTAACATATCTAATTCCAAAAGGAAAGAAAAGTTCTGATCCCTCTCTATACCGCCCAATAACCTGCCTTCCCACACTGTATAAACTCTTAACATCTGTCATAGCTAATAAAATCTATGGACATTTGTTAGATAATAACATAATGACTGAAGAACAGAAAGGCTGTTACCGCAACTCAAAAGGATGCAAGGACCAAATTGTAATTGACGAGATCTGCATGAGACAAGCTACAAAGACAAAGAGAAACCTAAGTGTGGCCTATATCGATTATAGAAAGGCTTTTGACTCAGTCCCACATAGTTATCTGATCGACATTCTAAGAACCTACAAACTACACCCTAAACTCATCACTGTCCTCGAACATGCCATGGGAATGTGGTCCACCACACTCCAAGTTAACAGTGATACTTCCACACTACACTCAAGGACCATCAACATACGAAGGGGGATTTTCCAGGGTGAAGCACTCAGTGCACTGTGGTTCTGCATCTGCCGTAACCCACTGCGTCATCTACTAAATAATACCAAGTATGGATTTAACATCAAAGCCTCCAAAACAGAAAGTCACATACTCAGCCATCTACTATATATGGATGACTTGAAAATCTATGCCAACTCAGAAGAACAACTTCACAAGCTCTTGGATCTCACCCGAAAGTTTTCCACTTCTGTCTGTTTGGAATTTGGATTAGAAAAGTGTAAAAAGATGCATCTGAAGAGAGGGAAATTAATGCAGACAGACGACAGTGAGTCTCAAGATGACGACCTTAATATCGAATGCCTCACGGAAGGTCAGATGTACAAGTACCTTGGCTTTCATCAACTTCGAGGTATCAACCATACTGCAATAAAGGAAGCAACAAAGAGAAGGTTTAACGAACGCCTAAATGCTGTATTCAAGACTCTTCTGAACACGCGCAACAAAATAAAAGCGCTCAACACCTTTGCTATCCCAGTGGTAACATACACTTTTGGAATTGTCAACTGGTCCAAAACTGAGCTTGAAGAACTGGATCGCATGGTACGCGTACAAATTACTAAACATCGAATGTTACATCCAAACTCAGCAGTACAACGTGTGAATCTCCCAACTTACGAGGGAGGGCTTGGTGTCACTTCACTTAAACATCTTTGCCATCAACAAATAACAAGCCTGCGAGAATACTTTCTTATGAAATCTCAGCAACATCACTTGTTTGCTGTGGTTTGTAAAGCCGATGCGGGTTCCGCTCTACACCTCAGAAGTCAAGAGGCCATTGACACACAGTATTACACGACAGCGAATTTTCAAATTGAGGAATGGAAAGGAAAAGTTCTACATGGAACCCATCCTGCCCATCTCAACTGCGAAAAAAATGATAAGAAAGCCTCTAATATCTGGCTGCAGCATGGTGAGTTGTTTCCGGAGACTTGTGGCTTCATGATTGCCATTCAGGATAGGATCATCGCAACAAGAAATTACCGCAAATGCATCCTTAAAGAACAAAATGTAACTATCGATGCAGACAATGCGGAGAATCAAAAGAGACAATAGAACATGTTCTTGGAGCATGTAGCACTCTGGCTGGGACCGACTACACAGTAAGGCACAACAATGTGGCAAAGATACTGTATCTTGAGCTTGCCTATGGCAGAGGTCTCATTCAGGGTAGAACACCTTACTACAAGTACCAACCAGAGGCTATCCTTGATGGCATCCAACACAAGATCTACTGGGATATGGAAATTCGCACTGATAAGAAGATTGAAGCAAATCGACCTGATATCATCCTCGTAGATAAGGAGAGAAAAGAGGCCACACTGTTTGATATAGCTGTGCCACTGAACCACAACCTTCATAAAGTATATGCTAGCAAGATTAATAAATACACAGAGTTGGCCATTGAAATAAAGCAGATGTGGAAACTCAGAGCAGTTCACATTAGACCAATAGTTACATCGGTGACTGGAATTTTCCCAGTAAACACAATCAGACAACTGGAATTTCTACAAAGCAAGACATGTAGCAAAGGAAATGCAGAAATCTATAATCCTAGACTCGTGTCACATTGTCCGAAGATTCCTTAGTTTGGAATAACTTGGGTGCACTTGACAACTGTCCGTGCATTCATTGATATCCATTAGAATTAAATGAGAAAAGAGAAAAGAAGTTGTATAATAATAATAATAATAATAAAGTCACCCGCGTTCAGGGGTTAGGCAGAGGCCTCCGTTCGAAAAATATACTACAGTCTCCCGCAGGTGGTGGTGGAGAAAGTGGCACCCCATCCTGTAGTATGGCTACCACAATGCCTGGGCAACACCATCCCGCCCGAACAGTCGGAAGTGTTTTGTCTGTGTCAGAGCAGGCGACCACCAAGACTGGGAAACCACGCCAGCGCATCAAAGGGTCATCGCAGATGAACCAGGATCTTATGCGCGACTTCTACACTTACAAAGTTAGGTACTCAACTAACAGGATACAAACTAACAGGCACTACACCAAGCTTTCACCACACGCTATCCATCGTTAGGGCTTAGCGAACAGCGGGTAGCGGATCAGCGACGTTCAATTGTAGTAAACAATCTTATTCTCCCATGCATACGTGCACAAATTAAAGAAGAAGTCGCTGAATCCAACCACAGGACACCAAACCACACCCCACCAGAAGACACCATTATGGAAAACACAGAAACAATCTCTACCCCTCAGTACACATGCCCCAACAATACAACTAATGAAATATTACGTGCAGCTCATGATCATTTCTACACTGCACTCGCACAATACACAGGCACAGACCCCACACTCAGGCCGCCACTCCCCAAAGTACACACATCAAAGCAACTCGCCACAGTCATAAACCATCTCAACACACACACTATCCCACAAGACCTTGACAACATCCAAACATTAGAAGACATACATACAACACTCTACTGTGCCGCACAGGGAACCATTCGGGCACTTGGAATCAAACAACATAACATACCTCCCACTGGACGGACACAAGAATACATCCCTCCTTGGAGACGTCGCCTTGAGGGCCGCATCAGCGACCTTAGAGGAGACATAGCCAGGCTCACACAATACTGTGCAGGAAACAAAACAAAGAAACTTATGTCCCAGGGTTAGAAAGATATTCAAGCACATATATACTCGCCCTTCACATTCAGATCATCATAACCAGGTTCAGGAACATCTCGACACACACTAAAACAAAAACTCAGTGCACTTGCAAAAAGATTACAAAGATACAAACAGTGCACTCTGCGCAAACAACAGAACAACACTTTCTAATACAATGAGAAAAAATTCTACAGATCCCTTACATCTTCCTCTACTACAACTAACACAAACACTCCCAACAGCGAGGCTTTACATGAATACTGGTCGTCTCTGTGGTCAAACCCTATCCCCCCACAATGATAAAGCACCATGGATCACAGAGGAACAGCAACTCATTGAACACATGTCCTTCCATGAGATTACTCTCGCAGACATACAGACAGCACTAAAACTTGCAGACAACTGGAAGGCTCCTGGTGCAGACGGAGTCCAGAACTTCTGGATCAAGTGGTTCACGTTCCTGCATGGAAAACTAGCGCTTACACTCACTGACATAATCCAACACCCAGAACATATGCCTCGTTTCCTCACACAGGGTGTCACATACCTACAGAGCAAGAACACTGAAACAGCGCAACCTGCAAACTACCGCCCAATCACTTGCCTCCCCACACTTTACAAACTCCTCACCTCCTGCCTCGCAGACAAGATCTATACACACATCGAGACATATAACATTCTTTCTGAGCAGCAGAAGGGCTGTCGCAGGAATTCCCAGGGTTGTAAGGAGCAACTCCTTATTGACTCTGTAATCCTGCGCCAGGCACGCGCCAAGAGTAGGAGCTTACATATCGCATACATCGATTACAAGAAGGCATTTGATTCTGTCCCTCATTCCTGGCTCCTACACACTCTTCATATCTACAAAATACACCCCAAGATCACGGCATTCTTAGCTGCCACGATGAAGAGTTGGAACACAACATTACACCTACGCACTTCTAACACCTCCATCACTACAGATCCCATTCCCATAAGGAGAGGTATTTTCCAGGGAGACTCCTTGAGTCCTCTTTGGTTCTGCCTCGCCTTGAATCCACTGAGCCATATACTAGATAACACAAAACACGGTTAGAGGCTTACCACAGGCACTGTGACACCATATAAAATCACACACTTACTCTACATGGATGACATTAAACTCTATGCCACAAACAATGCACAACTTACTAATTTACTACAAGCCACCACACAGTTCACCAAAGACATTGGGATGGAATTTGGAATTGACAAATGCCGCAAGTTACACATAATACGTGGGAAGACTTCGAATTTGGAGGGTTTTGAACTGGACCATGGTTTGGCCATCCAATCCATGGAACAGGGAGAGACCTACAAGTACCTGGGCTTCCAGCAAGCGCGCATCATTGACATCAAAAATGCACTGAAGAACACATACCTTGCTCGAGTTCACAAAATCCTCAAAACACAACTCAACGCCAGAAATAAAGTTAAAGCTATCGACACTTTTGCCGTTCCCACACTAACATATTCGTTCGGCATAATTCCATGGACAAACACCGAACTCGAAGCACTACAACGCGCAACACGCACTACATTCACGAAACACAACATGCACCACCCCAAGTCCGCTACGGAAAGGATGACTCTTCCCCGCAAGGAGGGAGGCCGAGGACTCATCAATCTCATCACCCTACACGAAAAACAAATACATACACTTAGGGAACATTTCCACCAAAGAGCAGAAGACTCCTCACTTCACTCAGCCATTGTCAAGGCTGACACACACCTCACACCCCTGAACCTCGAAAACTCTTCTCCAACACTCACCACCCCTGACACCCACACTCAGCAGCTGCGTGAATCATGGGCTCGTAAGGAACTCCATGGCAGACATCATCACGAACTCAGCCAGCCTCATGTCGACATGGAAGCGTCGAACAGATGGCTGACGAGTGGTGAGCTGTTTGGGGAGACCGAAGGGTTCATGATCGCAATACAGGACCAAGTCATCTCCACACGCAATTACAAGAAACACATTCTACA
>JAFIDM010081817.1:0-14144 GCA_023159025.1 Thereuonema tuberculata | reverse complement strand
TTCTTTCATTTGATAAAAATTAACTGTATTTGGTAAATGTAACGAACATGTTTCCGAATTTATTTAATTTTCAGAGAATAATAATTATTATCATTATTGATAAGTATGCTAGTAAATACGATAGTTTTCAATTGTTAATTCGTATACGAAAATTATTTTATTTTTATTTTTTTTGTTTTATTTTTAGTTCTTTTGTAATCCTTGTGAGATAGAAGAAGGAGAATAGTTTCATGCAAGGCCTACACTATATAATTATCAGTTGAAAGATCATTCTAAACAAGATTTACTGACAAATTATGGGATGAAATAGCATAGGAAATGAATACTTCAGGTTTGCAGCAAAATACTATTTTTGTAATTACGATCATATTCAATATAAAAAATGTTATGTTCAAATAAAACAAACTGTTATTATACAAATGAAATGAAAATACAAGTATTAGAAAAGGTTTGAAAGAAGCATATGGGGAAAAGAAAATTTGTGAAAAATGATTTTTTCAAAAAATTTGTTCCCAGAGACAAAAAAACAAAATAAAAACAGATTGGTTGTTTAAAAATACCTTAGGCAATAAGAAAAAGAAGGCATGCTTTTCGAATGTTTTATTTTATTTTCTTAAAATATATAATAATCTTTTATTAGATTCTTAAATTTATTAGAAACGGCTGTTTTATATCTTATCATCTCCTATTAATACAAGTAACATCTAGACAACATTGTTTGCATGTAAGTTCATATCGTTTGTGAATAGTTTCACTATAGTCATTTCAAAAGGGCTATCCTATTTTGCCATGGAACACTGCCATCTTTAGAATTAAAAAAAAAATCCATTTATTTATTGCGAATAGCGTATGCTGTGTTACATCCGCGCTGCAGGTTTCGAACATCTTGATCATTATCATCTTCATGATGATATCTGATAGTTTTCCTTCCTTTTCTCTTAACATATTACGAAGAACGCAATAAGCAAGTGAGATCTTTTCAGCCTTTTCTGGTGGTACTAACATGATACTTTCAAACATTCAAAATTTTCTTGCAGGAATACCAAACGCACACTCGACGATTCGACTCTAGAATGGCGGTAATTATATATTCGATTTCCACATGTCAGGGCATTTTTAGGAAAAGGTCTCATTAAATTGTGGTTCAGAGGATAAGCTTCGTCCGCAACGAATACATATGGCAGGTTATACTCATTTTGTATATCCACCAAATCGGTGGATGAAGAAGAGCTTGAAAACGCTGAAAATTCATCTAGGCCTCGTCATTATTCAGCACAATGACTTATTCCCCTTCAACTGAAATCAGCACCATTCAGGGTTTGGGGATTATTCTGTTCGTTATGCAAACATTCAATCAAACAACAACAACAGAGTCCTTTTCATTGGTCCTATAGACGTGCAGTTTTATTTTATGAAATAAATCACATCAACATTAAATTTATAGTATGATGTAAAATTTATGTTATTTTGTGTCTATTGTAACTAACAAATTAAAAAGAAATATTATAAAGAACTTTCCTTAGAGTAATTAAAACCTCCTAGCAGATGTGACGCTCTTCCGGTAATTGTGTTTTGTTTCTCAATTTTTTTACTGATTAATCCTAATAAATAGTCGAAACTATTAATAAATATTCATTCTTGTAAAATTTTAAAAAAAAAACTCTAAAAAAATTGAATTCATCTAAAAAACATGTTGAGTTTCCCTTTTTGAGTAATAGGATAAACCCAAAACGAGCGATCTGGTCTTTCCTCCTCTAAACAATATAACAAATAATAATAAACCACCACTTGTTCATCACTCGCTATAGTGACTCAGAATGAGAGAGACAGTCACAGACAGTCACAGGCAGTCTGAAGCAAAATATTTTGTCACTGACATTTTTGCCTCGAGTCATTTTCTCGCTGACGTTTTGTCAGCTCCGGTGTGCGGCCAGCCTACTCGTACAACTCGTTATTCGTCCAACTTTTTCAAGTAAAATTCAACTCGCCATTGGTACGCTTGCCCCGCGATTCGGACAGCGTGACCTTGTTACTGGCCGCGCCATGCGATCGCTTCAGTCAGTCTCGTGATAGCTTCCGTACGCTACGCATCATCCACGCAAGCTTCGTGAAACTTTGTGCTATTTTATTCTTATTTTTATTAAAAATAGTGCAGCCATGGATCCAAAAAAGGTTACTGATTCAACCAAGCCTAAAAGAAAAGCAGGTTTACAAAGGTTTAAATAAGCAACCATCTGTGGGTCTGGAACGGATTAATCCAATTTACATTATAAATTATCTTATGTGAAAAAATGCTTCGCCATTCATACAAATCGCCATTCGAACTGCCTCTTGGAACGGATTGTGTACGAATAGCGAGGTTCCACTGTATTCTGTGTTTGCAGGGCCGTTTTTTAAGCCACTTTATAATATTGCCCAAAATACTGTTCCCAAGAGTATTACTGTTGTGTAAATATAATTTAAATAAGCAATTATCACAAGGAACAATTGCATCGAAGGAATCCAGATGCTACAACAATCGCAAGCCAAAAGCTCACGGCAAGGAATCTTGACTTCAGACCAATTGTTCAAAGCAACAACTGAAAACTCGCGATCAGAGGAACGGGGTGTCATGGTAATGGAGGCCGCCATGACTGAACAGATGCTGTTCTGAGTTCGCCATGTGAAGTTGCAGTTCTGATTTCACCATGAATAGATGCATTTCGGAAAGCCGTTGGTTCTCTTAAGGCTCAGGAATCAACGATGGAATCTTTGGCAATTTTATTCGATCAAAAGAAAAGGATTTGTGTATCGAATTAATGCAAGGAATTTATCGAGAGTTGAAATAGGATTTTCAATCTTCATATGCCAAAGGAATTAATCTCAATTTGTGATATTTTTCAGGAGTTGTTTTATTGTCGCCAGGCAACGGAAATTACGACGAGATTAGGCTTATAGAAGGATGTTCTGATTACGATAAATCTTCAAAGATGAAAATGATGTAAGTCAGTTTATTTTCATTTTAATTCAGCAGAAAGATATTTTTTCGGAAGAATCGAAATGCCTATTCCTGATTGTATTTAACGGCGTTTAAAGATTAATCAAGAATTTAAGAAAGATAAAGACTAGTCCAAGTTTTAAAGTAATTTGTTAAAAGATTAATCAAGCAAGCAAAGCTAAAGTTTAAAGATTTAAAGAAAGTTATTAGCTAGCAAAGCGCCAGGATTTATCAAGATGATAAAGCTTTTATAAGTAGAAGATTTAGTCAAGATAATACGGACTACGTTTAATGATAAAGTACGTTCATTAATAAAAGGTGAAATCTTATTGATGTAAAGTATAAATAGGTAAAAGGATCAAGCGTATTCTTTTCCGAGGACTTTATTAAATGTTAAAGAATTTAGTTTAGAACTTAAAGGATAAGTTCATAGTCTTATGAAGACGTCCAAGGATAGTATTAAAAGTTTAAAGTGAAGTTTTGCATTTTAGAAGAAAGATCAAGTGTAAACGAACTTTTAATAAAGTGGATATTAATACAAAGAACTGTTAGTTAATATTCAGGCTGATACCATACAAGTGTTAATGGAAATACAAGATTAACAGAAGAAGAATTTGTATGTATATAAAGGAACTAATTCATCGTTTTTGTAAATAAATTGTTATTGATTTAACGTTGAGTGTAAAAGTATTTATTTACTCTGCTAAAGTAGTTAAGCATTACAGTTATTCAATCAGGGTTATTTTAGGGCTCAGAAGAACAACCAAGAAGGTTACAACTTTATGACGTGTAGCAGTTTACAGTAAACAGGTAAAGTTTATTCCCCCTGATTAAGGACCAAAGCAAAGTTCCAGAATACATCGAAGATATTAGGGTTACGAATCCTATCGCATACGGTTAATGACTTAGTTAATACTCCGTATCAAAAAAAATTTATTCTCTACCACAATTACACTACATAAAATTAAAAGTGTTTAGTATTTCTATACATCTGATTAGATTTTATTATTCAGAAATTCACTTTATCGGCCACTTTTAAAAATGTAGGACAGAAGACTGCTTTATCTTTATTTCGTTACTTCATTATCTCACTTCATGACGTCAGAGATAATAAAAAATTTTAATTGTGAATTAGGAAATATCTTATATTTTTTGAATTCTTGAAGCTAATAATATATAATCAGTAGTTTTTAAATAAAGTGAATGATTAAAAGTAAAGGATCCCGTTTGAACGGCCATAACAGACCAACATGGTGAAGGACCAAATAAGATTCCCGTTAATAATAACATCATTTCCGTAGTCTGATAGGCTGTTGTCTCACAAGGACTGAAATTTTCAGCAGAAATATTAAAAGATTCACTGAATAATAATAATAATATTATTCACTCCTTCTGAATTCTCTGCTTCTTTTGTTTTACGTATTTTACGTATTTCTTTACGAGTTTTTGAAAAATTCCTAAACACAACCAGTTTAAGTTCATTTCCGTTAAGAGAAAGATGAACTTTCAAAATTCCATTCTTGTAATAGTTCAAAGAATGTAATAATAAATATTTTACGGATTTAGGAAAAAAAAAAAGGTTAATTTTAACTAAAAATTGAAATAGTGAATGATTAAATACAAAAAGGCTTAAAAATCTATATAATATAAAGGTAATATAATATGTAAAATATTACTTATTGTAGATCTCACTGAAAAAATTTTAATTTATTAATTTTTATTACCCGGTATTTGAAAAGAATCAGTGCTAAAAATTATCAATATGGAACCTAGAAAAAAAAAAAAATTCGTTCACAAATTACTTTTAAAACATATTTATTACTTTTAATTTAAATTTTTTTCGAACAATTCTTACATATAATAAGTTAATAGTATTCAGTAACGTAGAAGTACTGGATATCTAAAAAAATATTTATTTAAAAAATTCTATCAGGATTAAAAATGCACAGAATTTGGACATTTTTTTCTTCTTCAAATAGGGTAAATGCACCAGTTGTAGATCGGCCTACGCATAAACCAGGTTTTCACACCGAGGAATAGCGAAATAATTTTCAATTTTCCATTTATTCCGTTATTAAGCTCTTATAATTGACATTCTGTTAACGTAGTTCGATAAAAAAATATTTACTGCATTTTCACAGTCTTCATTTGTATTGTGACGTTTGATCAACAATTGGACCTCAGGAACCAATTGTGGATCTCCTCTCAAAACCTAATGTTTTGAAACCTAATGCTAGTACTTGACAATACATGAACTAATAACAATGTAAATAGCCTGCGCTTGAATTTAATGTTGGATGAAGAGAAGTTATACCAACCGATTCACAATTGGTACCCGAACCAAATACGGATCAGGATTACAGATCGGGGAAAAACTGCAAAGTAACATTTGAAAGTTAAACAAAATATTCTCTTTATTATTTTAGGTTCATTATTGATCCTTGCACGTGAAACATACAATTTTTTTGGGTCTTGCAGCATTGGTAAGTCCCTGGTACGTCTGGTAATACCACAATTTGTATTTCAGTTTGCAACACTGTATCCAAGATTCCCCGTTACAGTCATTCTTATAACTTCCACGACAATGTCCACAGATATCGTCACCTTCCTCTGTCTCATCATTGGCAGCATTCTCATCTTCATTGCATTCTGCAGACGTACTTGGTCTAGGATCGTCAACAATTTGCTCATCAATTGTTGAGTTACCTCTTTTTCTTCGTCGGTTTGTTTTTTTCCTTCTCGTCTAATTCCTTGAGGAATTCCTCAGAAGTGACGCACCTTGTGGTGGTGAAATGTCGAGTTGCATTTCTTGTATCTTCGATAGGTTTCAGTAGTTCCCTTATAGTTGCAACCACTATTGACTCCGATGATACACTGGCTCCGGAGTTAAATCTCTGGAGAATTTGTCGCTGCGGATTGCATAGGGGTTTAGTGGCCAGATTCCACTTCTATGGTACTACGGCCGCCGAATCAGATACAACACACACGATGTTGCATAATTTCCCGCAAACCTGGCAAGAGGCAGCAAACACTATGTTTTATTTTTTCCCGATTATATTAAACCTTGTACTATCATGCAAACAATAATTCTAAAGCTACGCGAACACCATGCAATTTTTCAGTAATTAGTCCTCCGATTTTGACATCACGAGTTGATATAAACCTTTGTTAACCCCGAACCCATGACAACGTAGATTTTAAATACGTCAAGTGTGACGTCAAGCAAAATTCGGTTATGTCGTTTCAAACATAATATGTGAGTGATTGATTTGCAACTCTCTCTCTGGTGTAAACTGTCTTTACGACAGGTTTCAATTGGACGTTCTCCATTTTCTTCTATCCTGTGCATCTTTCTTCAATTGTTCATACTTTCTTCCCCTTTTAACATCATCCAGCATTCCAATCCTTCTTCTTCCTCTTCCTCTCTTTCCTTCTACTTTTCCTTCTATTATTCTTTGTTGTAGGCAATTATTCTTTGTGGTGCACCCTGCTTCGCTGAAGAGGCTCTGACGACCGAGTATCTCCCGGGATAAGGAGATCCCTCTGTCAAGTGCCAACAGCCTCTTTGGAGGGTGGATGAGCGGACAGAGTTTAGGGCACCCTCTTGCCCTTGGAATGGGAAACTATTCCTAAAGGCGGATGAACCATAAGGTCAACGGCGTAGGATGCGGAAGGCAAGGGAAACCACCGCATTAAAGACCCTAGTGGTATCCCTGGTTCCATTGGACAATGATCACAAGTATGGTAAGACCTGAGAAGAAATATTCCGGAGTAATATGCCCACATTCGGATCTCCGGGTGGGCACTATCCCAGGAAAACTGTGCAATGTGACAAGAAAGAGTGGGGAGGCTAAAAGGATTTGCAACATACGATAAATATTTTTTCAAAATTATTTGCCGCTATGGAATTGAATTTCATGGTATTATTTCGAAGCAAAAGTAACAAATGACCAACAGCCAATAAGAAACCATGCTCTGTGATTGGTGATGTACGTATTACGTCATAACTTTTGCATTACCGCGTCAGCAGCCATCCCATAATGCAATGCGTTTTCCAAACCCGATGTGGAAAATCCGAAAAAAATCGAGGTTTTTGAAACCTCTCTGATAAATTCTGCCGCATACAATTACTGCATTTCAGTATAAACTTTATTTCTGCATAAAAGAAACTCGCAATACTCTTGATATTCATTGAGTAAGAGCATGTCTTCAAAACGAATCGGCAGATATCATTTTCGACGCCATTTTCTTTCATGGGCGTGGTTTCCCAACTGACGTGTTCCAACGCTGCCCTGTAATTGGGTAATTCCCAGTGACGTCGATGCAATTTTTCGAGTTGCAGCTGTAGGAACAACTCGAATTGCATGACAAAAGTTGCAGTTAAGTTGCATATAAACGGACTCAAGACTGTCTATCAACTCGTGACGTCAAAATCGGACGACTAAATTGCTGAAAAATTGCATGGTGTTCGCGGGGCTTCACGTATATCCGTTGTAGAATAACTACAAATAATTTTCAGGCTAACTCACCTTAATTTTCTCTTGAAATTCTGACAAATTAGTTAACAAATTCAAATGATGGCTCCACTTGAAACTCCAAACAAACTGTAATACCAAAACAAGGCTCATGAAGGGTTAGGGATTCCATATACCTGAGCCATCTGTTGACAAGTGTGATAACTAAGACGGTAAACGACTTGATCCGCAATTGGTTCCTGATCCACAACTGGTGCATTTACCCTATACAGGAAATTAAACAAGTGCCTAAAGTTCTCGCAAAACTTAATAAATAAAAACTTTTGGCCGATATATGCAATCGGTGGCCGTTTATTCTAAATATCAGGAAGATCGTTAGGAATCTACATTTTTACATCCGTTACAATTACAAATCAACTGTACAATTTGTTTTTGTCCTACTTTAAAATCAGATTTAAGAGAAAAGTATTGTAATAAACAGAAGTTCGTTATATCTCAATATATTATTTCTCAAAGGTATTTTTTTGTCGGTTCGCCATATCTCCCTTAATACTTCATCAAAATCAATGATTGAGATATCATTTTGAAGATTACTTTCACCGCTAATGATGAAAAATAAACAAATTGTTTAAAATTGATGTTTTTGTTAAATAACTTTATTTTAAAAAAAACGTTTTTTAAAAATGTAGAAGGCACCATCTATTGACAATCTGTTTAAGTGTTTTCAAAGAAGTTTTATAAAGTAAAGAAGTTTAAAAAAAAATCCATATCTGACAAAGCCAATATCTGCTTTTTAAATGTTTCACAATTAAACCTATTGTATGTAATGATAACGACTTTTTACAATAAGACTGATATTTATTACTACTCTTCCAAGTAAAATACAATAAAATACAAAATACAAATCAAATATATCAATATGAATGTACTAAACGGTAGCATCTGTTGATAGAAAGCTATACAAATGCTTCCTAACAGGACTATGATAAAATGTAATGGAAATAATAATTATTATTATTATTGTTATACACATTTTGAAACAGTCAAAAATTCGCTGACTGGAGCCTTCAGTTGATACAAGTTTCAGCCAGAAACCTAAGTATCCACCAGGTATCTGCGCAATATGTATGATGTTCCAAGCAGCGCTGTTTTATGTAGTTCTGATTTTGTTATTTCAGACAACTGCAATCGGTTCAAATATTTGGTAAAATTTTTTGAGATTGTTCCAAGTTTCCTAATGATGATGGGGATCACTGTCGTGTGTTTCATCCAAAGCCATGTTGTTTCAATTGCCAAATCCCTGTATTTTATAATTGTTTCCTGTTCTTTATCTAAAATTCTTGCATCTCCAGGGATTGCAATATCAATTATGAAAATAGTTCTATTTGTTAACACTGTTATATCTGGCGTATTATGATCCAGGTGTCTTATCAGTTTTGAATTCTAAAATCCCACAAGATTTTGACGTCCTCATTTTCTAAAACTTTTTCAACTTGATGTTCCCATGAATTTTTAGATGCTGGCAAGTCATATTTTTTGCATAATGCCCAGTGTATTAATCTGGCGACCCTATCATGTTTGCTTTTATAGTCCGTTTGTGCGATTTTGCTGCATTCACAGATTAAATGCGAAACAGTTTCAAGTTTTTCTTGGCATAGTCGGCAGTTTGGGTTATCACTGGTTTTCTGGATTTTTGCTTTCATTAAATTTGTCTGTAATGCTTGTTCTTGTGCAGCAAAAATTAATCCTTTAGTTTCTTTCTTGATAGTACCCGACTTTAACCATTCCCAAGTTAAATCGTTGTCATTTTTTCCTTCAATATTTCTCAGATATTGTCCATGCAAGGGTTGTTTTTCCAACTATTTAATTTTATTTCAAACTGCCGTGCTTTATAAACTGTTTTGGTTTCTGTTGATTTTAAAATATTCTCACTGGCTACAGCTTTCAAAAGTTTCTCCTTACTTTTCCTAATGTAATCACTGAGACTTCGCTTTTCTTCTTCCACTACTTGGTGAACCTGTAGCAGTCCACGGCCACCATTCTTTCGCGGTAAATACAGTCTGTCAACGTCACTTCTTGGATGTAAAGCATGATGCATATTGAGCAATTTTCGTGTTCTGCGATCAAGTTTTTCTAGGTCGTTTTGGTTCCAATCAATTATTCCAGCAGGATATCTGACTACTGGAATTGCCCATGTGTTAATGGCTTTAATTGTATTTCCACCATTCAGTTTTGATTTTAAAATCTTTCGAATTCTCTTAATGTATTCTTTCTGAGTGAGTTCTTTAATTCTAGTGTTCAGAATATTGTCAGCTTCTAATATACCAAGGTATTTGTAACTTTCAGTATTTCTCAATGATTTCATTATGGGACCATTTTCCAGTTTTATTCCCTCTAATTCCTGCATTTTGCCACGTTTCATTGACAAAATTGCACATTTTTCAATGCCAAATTGCATTTGGATATCCCTGCTAAATTTTTGGACAACGTTTAATAGTGACTCAAGTTCAGCAGGACTTTTCGCGTACAATTTCAAATCATCCATATAAAGTAGATGGTTTATCTTTCCAGTATGTTCAGAAACTTGATAGCCCAATTTTGTTTTGTTTACAATTATAGAAAGAGGAAACCCGTGAGGGGCTGCTAGTCCTCCATCGGGCGCCTCCCAGGTGGCGGATAGGGGAAGCCTCCCAGATATGGGTGGTACCGGGGAAATGAAATACCCGGGGCGGACCAAAACTAGCAAACAGCGTCTGTCTCAGAATGAGCGGCTACCAACAGCGACGGATCTCCATGTTAGGAGCGGCTGTTCTAGATACTCTGGGACTTACAATCTCAGTTTTAACAATGAGTTGGTGTGCATGTATATGTATGTATATAAATATATATCTATGTATATATATACTGACTCCCCCACCCAATTCTCAAATAGCATACATGAAGAAAACCTTTCTGAAAAGAACTACTCCAGGGGGAATGATATCATCCGTTGTTGAAGACAACGCAAACGGGCCATTGGATTCTGGAGAGCCCGTATCTCCATGTTATGACAAGAGACCAAAAACTACCGGAAACCCCAAGAATGAAGTCAAGACAAAAAGAAAATATTATTGGGGAACCCTAAAATATCAACTCCCTAATAAAACCAGGAAAATTGAAACAGCTTATTAGAACCATGCAGGAATACAAAATTCTGATCATGGCCTTGCAGGAAACAAGATTCAGAGATGAAGAAATAATGGAATCGGAAGGCTACAGAATCTTTAAAGGAAAAAAGGGTTGGAACCCTATGAATAAGGGAATACCTCACCTAGGAACCGGTTTTGTTGTGAACGAGAGGCTGGTGAATGCCATATCGGGATTCCACTCACCAAATGAACGATTGTCAATCTTGAATTTAAGATCAATGAATAAAACATATACGTTGATTAATGGGCATGCCCCAATCAATGAGGATAACAAGAAAAACGTGGAAAAGGTGGATAAATTTTGGGAATCTCTGGAACACGAGATGTCCATGATTCCAACGAAAAATATAAAGATCCTCATGGGAGACTTTAATGCTCAAATAGGAAGAGAGAGAGAATTCAAAAAGACTGTAGGCGAGTTTCCGGCGCATAAGAGAACTAACCGAAATGGGGAAAGACTTATAGAAATATGCAGAGGATTCAATCTTAAACTGATGTCTACTAACTTCAAGAGAATCCCTCGCAAGAAAATGACATGGAAATCTCCCAATGCAGCGCTGGGCGAGTTTCAAATCGACCATGTGGCCATATCATTTGAGAACCAAAGAGAGATTATGAATGTCAAGATTAGGAAAGGAGCGAACGTGGAAACGGATCACTATCTCACTACTATGAAGATCAAATTTATTCCTCAAAGGAAATCTCCGAATAATAGACCCAGGACTATGAAAATAAATGCTGAAACATTGTCGCTCAGAAAAAATGAATTCCAAAATAAAATAGGGGGTGAGAGTGGAAATTGGGAGGAGATGAAGGAGGACTTGATGAAGGCGGCAAGGAAAGTGGCCCCAATGAGGAGAAATAAGAAACATAGATGGTGGAATCAACAGTGTGAGGAGGCAATTGAGCTGAGGCTATTGACATGGAAAAAGTGGCATTCCTCCAACAAACTAGAAGATTACGACAAATTTAAAACCCAAAGATCAAAAACAGCCAAACTAATCAGAATGGTCAAACGCAATTACGAGAAGAATAGATTAATACAGATTGATGAAGACTTTAAGAGAAATAATACCAGATCTTTCTACAAAACATTCAAACAGGAAATACAAGGCTTCCAGCCACCAAATTTATGTTTTAAAAACAGGAATGGAAAGATGGCCTTGAATAATAGAGACAATTGCATAATCCTTGCGGAATACTTCTGCGATCTCCTAAACTGCAGTGTCCCAGAAGAAAGATTCCATTTGGTCCCTCCGATGGAAAAACATCAGAACACAGAGCCTCCAGACCTAGCAGAGATGGAAAGCATTATTAAAAACCTAAAGAATAATAAAGCCCCAGGAGAAGACTGTATAATACCGGAGATGTGGAAATTGGCTGATATTGGAACAATCATAAATCTTCAAAACTTAATTATTAAAATATGGGAGGAGGAAAAGATACCAGTAGACTGGAAAAATGCGATTATACATCCAATACATAAAAAAGGAGACAAGACAGACACCAATAATCTGAGAGGAATATCTCTCCTATCGACAGCATATAAGATATTTGCAAGGGCACTTCAAAATAGACTGGAGCTTCAACTGGAAAATCAGATAGGGGAATATCAAGGCAGCTTCAGGAAAGGGAGATCGTGTGTAGAACAAATTCTAAATCTTAAATGTGTGATCAGATATAGAAAAATGAGAAACAAGGACATATACGTTACATTTGTAGATTTTAAAAAAGCTTATGACTCCATAGATAGAACATCGCTTCTCAATGTCCTCATAGAATTCGGAACCGACGATAAATCAATTTCAATTATAAAAGATATATTAACAGACACGAAGTCTAGTGTTAAATTCATGGGGGAAATATCCGAACCATTTGTTGTGGAAACGGGCGTAAGACAGGGAGATGGTCTTTTCCCATTGCTTTTCAACTGTGTGTTGGAAAAGGTTATACGAGAATGGAGGAAAAGGACTGAAGAAGAGGGATTAAGGAAAATCAGAATTGGCAGGAAGAAGGACAATATAGAAGTTGATTGTCTGGCATTTGCGGACGATTTGGCCATCTTCGCTGAAAGTTTGGAAGATGCAACAAAACAAATTAATATTCTGAAGGAAATGGCAGAGAAGACAGGACTTCAAATTTCATTTGAAAAAACAACCTACATGACAAACAGAAAGGACTCACCGAAACATATGATAACGAAATATGGGAAGATCATTAGGGTGGAGAAGTTTAAATATCTGGGAGAAATCATACAACCCAATGCACTCAATAGAGAGGCAATCATGGCAAGAAAAAGGAAAATGGAAACAGCATTTCACTTGACAAAGGGCAGATATAATAAAAAATGTCTATCCATCAATGCCAAACTGAGACACTACCAAACCGTGATTAAACCAGAAGGACTTTATGCGTCGGAGTGCCTAACTATGAAAACAAACAATCAGCTGGAAGAATTGGAAAAGAGGGAGAGAAGAATAATTCGAAAGATATTAGGGCCGAGATATGAAAACAATAAATGGAAATTAAGAACTAATAAAGAGATATATAAAAAAATAGAAAAAATCACGGACACTATGCGGAAAAGAAGACTAACCTTCTATGGGCATCTCAAAAGAATGGAGAAGGGAAGACTGTCCAGACGAATATTTGATTATTTCGACAGGAACCCCAAGACACAGCTTACTTGGATTAAGGAGATTAGAGTGGACCTGGAGGAGATTGGTTTGACGGAGAAAGATATTGTGGATAGGGGCAAATTTAGAAAAAAGATCAAAGACTTTAAGGGGTTCCGGGAAAGAGAAAGGAGAAAAACGGGAGCTTTATGGACTGATGAGAGAAGGAAAGAACACAGTGAGAGAATGAAAAGATACTGGAGCGAGAGAAATAAGAAACGTTAAGCTTCATGGGCTATTTCACGTGGTCCTCAGATGGCCAAATTCGAAGAAAGAAGAAGAAAGAGGAAACAAGGCGATATTGAACAACATTGGTGACAGTGAGTCTCCTTGGAAAATTCCTCTCATAAAGTTTACTTTACCAATTTGTTCACCATTTACCATTAGCAAAGTCTTCCAATTTTTCATACTTTCCTTTAAAAACTTTTGAATGTTTTTGCTAATCCCATAAATTTCTAAACAGGTTGTAATCCAGCTGTGGGGCAATGAGTCGAATGCCTTTTATTATTATTATTATTATGTTTGTATGTTTCAAACCTTGGGTTTCCCCAGCAAAAACAATATGGCGGGTCAAGGACCAAAGCACATATTGCCAAGTGTAAAGATGTGTGCAAGAATGATTAGGGATGTGTGGTTGTGTCCATAAATTTCCTAACTATGCGTGTTGCGTTGAGTATCACATCCTTCTGCAGTGTGCATAAGTGTTCTTGGGAAGTCCTAGTGTGCTGAGACTGTGGTGCAATGTGTGAGGTATTAGACCAGTGGCGGACAAGACGATGGGAACAACACGTACTCGGTCCTGCCTCCACTGCTTCTGGAGGTCATGTGC
>JAFIDM010081815.1:0-14145 GCA_023159025.1 Thereuonema tuberculata | reverse complement strand
TAAATTTTGCATGTCAAATTACCATAATATGCAAATGACCCCTACTATTTTACATTCGATATTTCCATAATATGCTAATGAACCATACTAATTTGCATTTCTCCCTCAAATGACCTCTAAGTCTCCTTTACCAAGGTGACTTTACATCAAGGTGACCTAATTTGTTCAAGGTGACCTTGTTCAAGGTGACCTACATCTATATCGCCCTATTTTGCGCATCTATACGACCCTGATAACTACTAACGTGCCATCCACAAGATTATGAAGCAAGGAAATTGCTCAGTTACCAAAATAAACATTACCAAATGTACGTAGATTGAGGAAAGAATGATAAAACGTATGATTTATGTTATGATATGATACCGTTATTATCGATAACTAATAATTATGGTGGGTAATTCAAGGAGCAGTATTCCTAAGTACGAAAACAAATACAAATGTTAGACGGTACTGTATTTTTGTCGCGTGTGTACCTGTTTTTCGTGTAGGGTGAAGAGATTGATGAGTCCTCGGCCTCCCTCCTTGTGGGGAAGAGTCATCCTTTCCGTAGCTGACTTGGGGTGGTGCATGTTGTGTTTCGTGAATGTAGTGCGTATTGTGAGTTGTAGTGCTTCAAGTTCAGTGGTTGTCCATGGAATTATGCCGAACGAATATGTTAGTGTGGGGACGGTAAAAGTGTTGATGGCTTTAATTTTATTTCTGGCTTTGAGTTGTGTTTTGAGGATGTTGTGAATGCGAGCACGGTATGTTTTCTTGAGTGTGTTTCTGATGTTTGCATTGTCAATGATGCGCGCTTGCTGGAAGCCCACGTACTTGTAAGTCTCTCCCTCTTCCATGGATTGAATGGCTAACCCATGGTCCAGTTCAAAACCCTCCAACTTCGTAGTCTTCCCGCGTGTTATATGTAGCTTGCGGCATTTGTCAATTCCAAATTCCATCCCAATGTGTTTGGTGAACAGTGGAGTGACTTATAGTAAATTGGTAAGTTGTGCGTTGTTTGTGGCGTAGAGTTTAATATCATCCATGTAGAGTAAGTGTGTGAGGTATGGAGTCAGAGTGCCTGAGGTAAGCCTATAACCGTGTTTTGTGTTGTCTAGCATGTGGCTTAATGGATTCAAGGCGAGGCAGAACCAAAGAGGACTCAAGGAGTCTCCCTGGAAAATATCTCTCCTTATGGGAATGGGGTCTGTAGTCATGGAGGTGTTGGAGGTGTGTAGATATAATGTTGTGTTCCAACTCTTCATCGTGGCATCCAAGAATGCCGTGATCTTGGGTTGTACTTTGTAGAGTTGAAGAGTGTGTAAAAGCCAGTAATGGGGGACTGAGTCAAATGCCTTCTTGTAGTCGATGTACGCGATGTGTAAGTTTCTATTCTTCGCGCGCGCCTGCCGCAGGATTACCGAGTCAATAAGGAGTTGCTCCTTACAACCCTGGGAATCCCTACGACAGCCCTTCTTTTGTTCGGAAAGAATAATGTGTCTCGATGTGTGTGTAAATTTTGTCTGCAAGGCAGAAGGTCAGGAGTTTGTATAGTGTGGGGAGGCAAGTGATTGGACGGTATTTTGTAAGGTGTGCTGTGTCAGTGTTTTTGCTCTGTAGGTAAGTGACACCCTGAGTGAGGAAACGAGGCATATGTTCTGGGTGTTAGATTATGTCAATGAGTGTAACCGCTAGTTTCCTATGCAGGGACGTGAACCTCTTGATCCAGAAGTTCTGGACGCCGTCTGCACCAGGAGCCTTCCAGTTGTGTGCATGTTTTAGTGCTGTCTTTATGTCTGCGAGAGTAATATCATGGAAGGGTATGAAGGGTAAGTGTTCAGCGAGTTGTTGTTTCTCTGTGATCCACGATGCTTTGTCATTGTGGGGGATGGGGTTGGACCACACAGACGACCAGTATTCATGTAATGCTTCGCTGGTGGGTGTGTTTGTGTTGGGTGTAGTGGAGGGAGATGTAAGGAATCTGTAGAATTATTTCTCATTGTATTGGAAAGTGTTGTTCTGTTGTTTGCGCAGAGTGTATTGTTTGTATCTTTGTAATCTTTCTGTAAGTGCACTCAGTTTTTGTTTTAGTGTGTCGAGATGTTCCTGAACCTGGTTATGATGGTTTGAGTGTGAAGGGCGAGTGTTTATGTGCTTGAATATCTTCCTGACCTGGGACATAAGTTTCTTTGTTTTGTTTCCTGCACAGTATTGTGTGAGCTTGGCTATGTCTCTTCTAAGGTCGCTGATGCGGCCCTCAAGGCGACATCTCCAAGGGGGGATGTATTCTTGTGACCGTGCAGTGGTAGGTATGTGATATTGTTTGATTCCAAGTGTCCGAATGGTTCCCTGTGCCGCGCAGTAGAGTGTTGTATGTATGTCTTCTAATGTTTGGATATTGTGAAGGTGTTGTGAGATAGTGTGTGTGTTGAGATGATATATGACTGTGGCGAGTTGTTTTGATGTGTGTACTTTGGTGACTGGAGGTCTGAGTGTGGGGTCTGTGCCTGTATATTGTGCTAGTGCGGTGTAGAAATTATCATGTGCTGCTTGAAGTACGTCATTAGTTGTATAGTTGGGGCATGTGGACTGAGGGGTAGAGATTGCTTCTGTATTATTATTATTATTATTATTTTGTATGTTTCAAACCTTGGGTTTCCCCAGCAAAAACAATATGGCGGGTCAAGGACCAAAGCACATACTGCCAAGTGTAAAGATGTGTGCAAGAATGATTAGGGATGTGTGCTTGTGTCCATAAATTTCCTAACCATGCGTGTAGTGTTGAGTACCACAGCCTTCTGCAGTTGTGCATAAGTGTTTTTGTGAAGTCCTAGTGTGCTGAGACTGTGGTGCAATGTGTGAGGCACCAGACCAGTGGCAGACAGAACGATGGGTACAACACGTACTCGATCTTGCCTCCACTGCTTCTGGAGCTCGTGTGCTAGATCAGTGTATTTACTGATCTTGTCTGCGTGAGTTTTCTGCATGTTCTTGCTGATAGGCACTGCAATATCAATTAGATAGGTCTGTTTGTTGACCTTATCAACAAGTGTGATGTCAGGTCTGTTGTGATGTATGGTTTTGTCTGTGTGAATGGGGCGGTCCCAGTATAGTTTATATGAGGGTGATTCTAATACGCTTTGTGGTATGTACTTGTAGTATGGGACCGTGCTCTTAATAAGTGAATGTTTGTGTGCTAGTTGTTGATGAACGATCGATGCTACCTGATTGTGTCGGTGGAGGTAGTCTGTTTGAGAGAGAAGGGGACAGCCTGATATTACGTGGTCGATCGTCTCATGCGTAGTGTGGCATTTCCTGCATTTGTCGTCATGTGTATTTGCATCGTGTAGAATGTGTTTCTTGTAGTTGCGTGTGGAGATGATTTGGTCCTGTATTGCGATCATAAACCCTTCGGTCTCCCCAAACAGCTCACCACTCGTCAGCCATCTGTTCGACGCTTCCATGTCGACATGAGGCTGGCTGAGTTCGTGATGATGTCTGCCATGGAGTTCCTTACGAGCCCATGATTCACGCAGCTGCTGAGTGTGGGTGTCAGGGGTGGTGAGTGTTGGAGAAGAGTTTTCGAGGTTCAGGGGTGTGAGGTGTGTGTCAGCCTTGACAATGGCTGAGTGAAGTGAGGAGTCTTCTGCTCTTTGGTGGAAATGTTCCCTAAGTGTATATACTTGTTTTTCGTGTAGGGTGATGAGGTTGATGAGTCCTCGGCCTCCCTCCTTGCGGGGAAGAGTCATCCTTTCCGTAGCGGACTTGGGGTGGTGCATGTTGTGTTTCGTGAATGTAGTGCGTGTTGCGCGTTGTAGTGCTTCGAGTTCGGTGTTTGTCCATGGAATTATGCCGAACGAATATGTTAGTGTGGGAACGGCAAAAGTGTTGATAGCTTTAATTTTATTTCTGGCGTTGAGTTGTGTTTTGAGGATTTTGTGAACTCGAGCAAGGTATGTGTTCTTCAGTGCATTTTTGATGTTTGCGTTGTCAATGACGCGCGCTTGCTGGAAGCCCAGGTACTTATAGGTCTCTCCCTCTTCCATGGATTGGATGGCCAAACCATGATCCAGTTCAAAACCCTCCAAATTCGAAGTCTTCCCACGTATTATGTGTAACTTGCGGCATTTGTCAATTCCAAATTCCATCCCAATGTCTTTGGTGAACTGTGTGGTGGCTTGTAGTAAATTAGTAAGTTGTGCATTGTTTGTGGCATAGAGTTTAATGTCATCCATGTAGAGTAAGTGTGTGATTTTATATGGTGTCACAGTGCCTGTGGTAAGCCTATAACCGTGTTTTGTGTTATCTAGTATATGGCTCAGTGGATTCAAGGCGAGGCAGAACCAAAGAGGACTCAAGGAGTCTCCCTGGAAAATACCTCTCCTTATGGGAATGGGATCTGTAGTGATGGAGGTGTTAGAGGTGCGTAGGTGTAATGTTGTGTTCCAACTCTTCATCGTGGCAGCTAAGAATGCCGTGATCTTGGGGTGTATTTTGTAGATATGAAGAGTGTGTAGGAGCCAGGAATGAGGGACAGAATCAAATGCCTTCTTGTAATCGATGTATGCGATATGTAAGCTCCTATTCTTCGCGCGTGCCTGGCGCAGGATTACAGAGTCAATAAGGAGTTGCTCCTTACAACCCTGGGAATTCCTGCGACAGCCCTTCTGCTGTTCGGAAAGAATGTTATATGTCTCGATGTGTGTGTAGATCTTGTCTGCGAGGCAGGAGGTGAGGAGTTTGTAAAGTGTGGGGAGGCAAGTGATTGGGCGGTAGTTTGCAGGTTGCGCTGTTTCAGTGTTCTTGCTCTGTAGGTATGTGACACCCTGTGTGAGGAAACGAGGCATATGTTCTGGGTGTTGGATTATGTCAGTGAGTGTAAGCGCTAGTTTTCCATGCAGGGACGTGAACCTCTTGATCCAGAAGTTCTGGACTCCGTCTGCACCAGGAGCCTTCCAGTTGTGTGCATGTTTTAGTGCTGTCTGTATGTCTGCGAGAGTAATCTCATGGAAGGACATGCAGGGTAAGTGTTCAGTGAGTTGCTGTTCCTCTGTTATCCATGGCGCTTTATCATTGTGGGGGATAGGGTTTGACCATAGAGACGACCAGTATTCATGTAAAGCCTCGCTGTTGGGAGTGGCTGTGTTAGTTGCAGTAGAGGAAGATGTAAGGGATCTGTAGAATTTTTTCTCATTGTATTGGAAAGTGTTGTTCTGTTGTTTGCGCAGAGTGCACTGTTTGTATCTCTGTAATCTTTTTGCAAGTGCACTGAGTTTTTGTTTTAGTGTGTCGAGATGTTCCTGAACCTGGTTATGATGATTTGAATGTGAAGGGCGAGTATTTATGTACTTGAATATCTTTCTAACCTGGGACATAAGTTTCTTTGTTTTGTTTCCTGCACAGTATTGTGTGAGCCTGGCTATGTCTCCTCTAAGGTCGCTGATGCGGCCCTCAAGGCGACGTCTCGAAGGGGGGATGTATTCTTGTGTCCGTGCAGTGGGAGGTATGTTGTGTTGTTTGATTCCAAGTGCCCGAATGGTTCCCTGTGCAGCACAGTAGAGTGTTGTATGTATGTCTTCTAATGTTTGGATGTTGTCAAGGTGTTGTGGGATAGTGTGTGTGTTGAGATGGTATATGACTGTGGCGAGTTGTTTTGATGTGTGTACTTTGGGGAGTGACGGCCTGAGTGTGGGGTCTGTGCCTGTGTATTGTGCAAGTGCAGTGTAGAAATGATCATGAGCTGCAAGTAATATTTCATTAGTTGTATTGTTGGGGCATGTGTACTGAGGGGTAGAGATTATTATTATTATTATTATTATTATTATTATTATTATTATTGTTGTTATTATTAATCCGATGAAGTCTTATGACAATGACAGACAGAATAACGCTTTAATAATATAACTAAACGGTTACCGTCGCTTTGCTCCGGAACCCTTGCATGTATACCATTAAAAAAAAACCTTTATTTATTTAGCAAATTAAGATAGAGATCGGAGAATACACGACTTCCCAGCCCATTGTGACCTTCTCCGCTTAACTCAGGTGTATTGCAGGTTGGCGCTTCGCATCTGGGGTTGCGCCACACACATTTTTGCATGTATCTTGCAATTGACCAAGCGATGCTCGGAAATTATTACATATGTCGAGAATCATTGGAGCTTCTATCTCCACTTCCACAATAAGAATAGTTTATCATAATTTGTAAAAATTTTATAAGGTGTAATTGTATAAAATAGCAAAGAATATAAAACTAACTTTATTACTTAATTAAAAAATCTTAAAATTTAATTTAAAACCTTCCCAAATTAATAACACATGTTATTTTATAAAACTATCAGAATGCTATTTGTAGTTAGTTCAAATTAAAATTTTGTCTTAAACAAGTTAGTTACAATTAGTTTCAATAAACATATTTTCACCAATTAAGAACTGCTTCTTTTGTGGTTAGGTTGACACCTTTGCTATCTCTTAATATTTCTTTTTTCCTCTTCCTTTACTTTTTTATTCTCTTTTTTCTTTTGTTTTTCTTTCCTTCCATTTTCTTTAATTTTCAAAAATATACAAAGTTTTTATTAAGATTTTCTTCTGTTAACATATTATTTATCTGTTTTTATTATTTACATTCTTCTTTATATTTAGAAGTCTTTTGCATCCATCTTATAACAATGCAAAATAAGATACTCCAATGAACTCACCGCCGACTCACACAATCTACATTCCCTTCATATTTTCAATTTTTAATACTTGTATTGCTTGTTGGCTGTGTACTATAAACAACTCCTTCATATCCGTTTCTACTTTAATAATACAATTCGTTGTGTTGCAATGGAAATTTAAAATCCTTTTTATAAACTTCCGCTGTATTTTTTATAAAATTTTCTCTTCCAGTCCATCCCCAAACTTCCGCTTCCTATCTCATAACTGTTTTCCTTAATTTATTAAACAACCAGACTTGTTTCTTAAAATATCCTGTTATCACTAGTTTTATCGTTTAAATAGCTTCAATTGTTGCTGTATTTCCTTTGTATTCTAATTTCTTAATTTTGTTGTTTCTCCGTTTTTTCCTGATTTTCAAGACTTGACTATGATAATTTAGTTGAAATTACGAAAAATATTTGCATTTTTTAATTCATGTAGTAAGAGAAAATATTAATTATAAAAAATAAATGGCATGATTTACAATGTGTAAATGCAAAGAATATGATAAGTTGTTGAAGAACCATATAGAAATTAAAAGGAGGGAATGATATAAGGGAAGTATATAGAAATGATTAAAAAATATAGAGAAATAAAGAAAACAAATTAAAATTGGATGAAAAACATAATTAAAAAAAAGTAACAATTAGAATGAAATTTGGAGTAATGTAAAAAAATATAGAAATAAGAAATAATTACAAAAATTTTTTTTTTGAATACCACGTTTATAAAGCGAACTAAAAAGTATAAAATAATTTTTCCTAGCCCTATATATATTCCTAACCCCATACAGATAGTCCTGAAAATTTGTGATAAACCTACTACCTTGCGCGAGTGTCGACGATTCAATAACAAATGTAAATTCTCTTTAAAAAGTTGAAATCTGCACTTTCTGATGCATAGAATTAATTTATTTCAGTAAAAATATTGTTTATTTTCGAAAGATAATCTCCTCACTGTGATACTTAATTCATAATAGCCTTCGATTTTGTCGAAGCGATGGAGAACAATGGCGCTAGTAGTCAATGAAACGGTCGCCTTTTATTTCAATATCACTTACCTCTACCGGCAAAAATGTTAACTATCTTTTTTTTTTAAATGCAATGACGCTTAAGGAATATTATTACTGTAGATTTATGAGGAAACTGTTTTTAAAAATATCCATTTAAGTGGACAAGAGAGATAAAGGGTTAGTATTGAATTATCATCCAGTTCTGAGCTATGTTTCAAGTCTGTAGCTCATCGGGAAGTTAGTTTAATATAAATTACAAAATTTGTACCGAACAAAAAAACAAACAAACAGACAGACAAGAAAGCGAGTTAATAAAAAAGTGTTAATAATAAAATAATAAAAAAAATAATTATGAATTTGAAATTCGAGAATCGGAAAAAAAAATTGGCAGAAATTATGCGTTAAATTTAGGATTTAAAGATGTTCAATATAGTTATCAAGACAGCAAAAGATGCGAAAAAATTATGGATTTGTTAGAGGGAAATAAGATTTGAAATGTGGAATGGATTAGGAAACTCCTGAACACATTTTATGCTTTTGTCCAGCATTAACTAGGAACAGATGGGAGATCTTTGGTAAGATTCGTCTTACCACTGACAACATCTCCACTTTCAATATTAAGGTCATCTTATCTTTCTGTAAATCTACTGGACTCTTCATGACCACTGACTCAACCTTACGTTGAAAAATAACCATTGACATCGTCAATATTTGACGAGGGGACACAATGGACCCAAACATGTGGTCTGAGTGAGTAACGGCAATTAGCCGACCCTCTATATATCCTTATCCTTACTATAGATAAATGCAGTAATGAAATTATTTTAAAACAATTGTATTTTGGTAAAATTAAATAATTATAATGATCAATATGATCAAGATTTTGTTTTAAACAATTTACACAAATTTTAAAATTTCAAAATAAATTTAAATGAATTAAATATAAAAGAATTAACATTAATTGGACTTTAAATTATCTTCTTTTTAAATCCAAAAATACATAAATTGGGTAAATTTAGAATAACTTGTAGTATTTGTAATTCCTTTTTAAAGAAATCTAATATTATTTCACAAATTTTTCCTAATAAATTACATAATATTAGAGATAAAATTAATCCTAATTTTTATTAACTTAAAAATAATCATTATGATATTATTAAAAATGTAAATAACACTAAAGCTTTTATTATAAATACAGCAGATGTTGAAATTTTATTTAGTAATATATCTTTAGAGTTATTAATATATTCTGTAAATAATTTACCCCAAGAAATCCTTAATACAAGAACACTCCTTGATTTTGAACGGTATATTTAATCCTTCTTTGTGAATGACTTCTTCATAATTATGATACCAGAGATCAAGAAATTCTTCTTCTTCCTCTATATCATATTAGGATTAAAAAAATAAGAAATCAAATAAGAACTCTTAGTACTTGTCAATCTTTAACAGATTTTATTACATTGAAAATAGTTAATCCCTTTCATTTTTGATGTCCCGTTTAGTTTTTTTGTATAATTTGAAACTAGGATCTGTAGTTCATTCTTGAAATTCAACCGAATTCAACATGCTTTTACTTTATTCTAATCGCCTACATAGTCCATAATAACTAGTTTTTACCCTTTATCTGATCTTAAAATTTTACTAGTTTTGTCTCTCATTAAGCTCTTTATTAGTTTTTCTTCATAAATTGCAATGTTCCATTGTTCTGATTTGTTACTAAAGTTCTCTAATACTTGATACAAATTTTCCTTCTTCTCGTTCACCTGGTCTTGAATTTTTTTCAATTTCCGTTAGGACTATAAAGTAAGACGCACCAAAACATCAGTTTACGAAACAAACTGATTAATCTCATTGATAGCCTTCATTGTTTAATTTCTAATACTATTAGAAATACGCTATTTCTTCTCTCTCATTTCTCGATATTTGGTCTTACATAGAAAAGTTAGATCGTCTGAAGTTCTTAAATATGCATATCATGTTTCGAGAAGATTCCTGTAGTGGTTCAAAAGTTATTCTGAGTCATCTCCTAACCGATTGCACGAGTAACAATATTCCACAAACATAGAGTAAAAATAGTTATGTTGTGAATGTCAAAAGTTATTTCAACAAGAGACTCCGTAGACAATTCAGCCATCATTTGAGAAGAATTAGTTTCAATCTATTCGTTCTAAATTTCACTATTTCAAATGACATTTAACTATTTCATTTACCATTGAAAAATACAGTTGAAGCAATTCGACGAATAGAGTCTTTTATTCAAGACGTAAATTTATTACATATTTTAAAAATTTTGGAATTATTTCTTCAAAATAAATGTATCAATGTGATGCCGGTACGCACCGAAGTGCGAGCTTCGTATCCGAAGCATCCGTGTTCCCAAGATGACGAAACCCCTAGCAGACTCCCTAGAAGTTCAAGGGAAAGATACTGGGTTGGTTTCCCATGGCCTTTCCCAGGACGCCATTAAGGAATGACGTTAGACCGAAGAGAAAGTGATGAAGAGGCTGGACAACACAGGAAAGGAAATTGAAACAGCCATGCCACCGCCTGGATCCGAACCCAGGTACTGGCGCACTGGTCGCCACGGCAGACCGCCACCGAGACCGCACGGCCACGCCAGCACGGCCAAATGTATCAATAACTATTGTAAAATGTATCTAGAAATTGAAACTGAAGTTAAAATAATAACAATTAATGAGATATATTCAATTGCTAATAGTCAACATTTAAAATAAAAATCCTGAAAATTATATATTTTCAATCAATTAGTATTTGAAAACACTGCTAAAATACCACGAGGGTATCTGAGTTTCTAAATTCGACCTGTAATATATCGGGCATTTTGAAATTTTATATTTTAATATTTCTTAAAAATTAAGATAATGACAAAGTATCATTTGTCAAACTTGTTCCTTTCTTATTCACTGATAATTTATAAAACAGATTATTTCCTAAATTCTCGTATGGAAATATCACAGTAAATGTTATTAATATACAACAAAAACAATATTTGATTGGAAACGTTGAACTCTAGGAATTGGTTATTTGCGAAAGCCAAGTTAATATCTTCTCTATATATTGGTTACTTTGATTCCAAATACATTAATTAGCTAATTCCCCACAGAGTGCATGTTACCCAGCATAAGGTGAAAGATCCTATATTTTTGGCACTTAAATCTATGGGACTTTTTGAATTGTTCTGGAGTTATAAGTGAGTATTGACTACTTATGTGATGAGCTGTCATTAATACTCCGCTGAAGTGACAAAACTTAAGAAGTAGCTGATGAATGTAAAGCCTATGATGGGCTCCTTAAAATGTTTCCTCCTAGAATAATTTTTTTTAATTATAATTTTTGTATATAGAAAAAACTTTTATTTTTCTTAGAAATTTCACATGGATAAATAAATAAATAAATAAACAAATAAATAAATTCATTAAAATAAATAAATTCATTAAAAAGGAAAAAACAAAAATAAAATAAGTGTCTCACATAAGAAAATGAAGAATGCAATATTGATATGAAAACAGAAAAAGAAGCAAACCAAGGGTGAACTATCTTTCAATGACATTATTATGAACTGAGATTATTATTACTAATTCAGTGAGATTAATATTACTAAATTTATTTGGTTACTATTTTCTAAAACATGAAAAAAAAATCGTGATTTATATCATTAGATTAGTTCATATCTATCATTGATCAACTATTAGAAATAAATACAGCAAATGTAAAAGGAAATTGGGAATAGATTAATAATTGCTAATTATTCTGGAAAAAGCAACATAATCATAATAATTTCTATTTTTGGTTTCAATAAGATCTTTACAAATAAACGTCCGAAGCGGAAAAAAATTAAAACTGTGGAACAGTAAGACATTCAAAATAGAAAGAAGAAATAAAATTGAAAATAATTGTTTGTTTCACATGATTTTGCTGATAATAATGTAATTGAAATTTGTAATTGTACTTTTACTTTCTATAGAGAAAGTTGAAATAGATTCTGATGTTGTATATTTGAATTTGTACTAGAAAATGGCGTTTTGATGAGATAATGCATTGTTAAAATGAAGATACAAAGAACATAAAACTAAGCATCCTTCAAAAAGAAAGCATATTTTGAAAATGAATAGACATAATTAAAAGTAACGATCTTCTTGAACTGTTGAGCTAACAAGAAATTTACTGAGCTTGTTATTTATCTTTACATAAAATAACGATGTGATAGAAAACTCATATAAAACTCATTCAGTTTGTGCAAAATATTAAACATAGCAGTAGGCCTATAAATATTTGTTGAGCCAGATTATCTAATAACAATTTATTTTCGTATTTAAATTATTTTTTTTTTACAATTTCAGTTACAATATAGTTCCTTATTTACAAAATGGTTTAATCCATGTATGCTTACATTTTTATTGTTGTTTCCATTATCTTCTTAATCTTTATGGTTTTCCATGATTTGTGGGCATCCGAGATGGTGTTTCCTCTCGGGACCCATTCTCTTACCTAAAGTTTATTATTAGTTTTGACACAATATAATTGAAATTTATAACGTTCTACAAAAATAGGATATTGGCCAATCGGAATCACCTAATAGCATCGATGCCAAACTTGGGGCACCTCCATGTTAACAGCATAATTACATTATAATTTATGAGAAATGAAATTAGCAAACGAACAAAATAGGCCTACTAGGAAAAGAAAATATATAATGGAAATAGTTGAATACAAATATCAGCACATTTGAACTTAAAAAATAATATTCTTCAATGGAACGCATACATAGAATGAATGATTGCAATCCAAATTAATGATTAGGTAAATAACATATTCTTAAACTACACAAATTGACTGCGATTTTAGCCCAAATTCTCACAACTATCTATAATTTGGGAAAAGAAGGGCAGTGAGTGTCACGAAATAAAAAAAAAGGAAACGACTGGAGAAAAAGAAAACCTTAACAGTAGTAATAGAATACTAATTAACTTGATCAACGAAAATCCCAAAAATAGAGAGAGGCTTGTCAAATCAGACAATGTATGTGAATGTGTGCGCGTGTATATTATCAAAATTATATTCATAGCAATAAATAAGTATTAATAAGTATAAGTATTTAAGTAATAAATACTGTGATTAACTAATATTGTGATAAACCCTGTGATTCTTTTGCAAATTATAGTCTGCTGGTATCGCCGTTAGCTATCATGATCATGGAATATCATTAAGGAATGAGTATCGTAAGTTAGTACATAGTATAGTACAAATCTTGCAGGTGTTGGCCATTACTGATAACGCTGGCCATTACATATACATCAGTAGCCCATTCCATTTCGTTCACCATATATTCAAATGGCTTCGAACAGTTGTGCCGAGTGAAGACTGGGAATGGACACTAGTCCCAGTAGGTTACTATAAGCCATAAGAAATAATTAAGGGCTCTCCTCCCATTAATATAAAGCCATTGTAAATCATATACAGTATCATCTGCCATTCCGGTATGGGCCAGTGGTTTAGAAGACGGTCTGCCATGAGGATGATTTGTCGGAACCTTAGTTCTAATCCCTATACCAGTATAGATGTTTGAAAAATTTCCTTTCCTGCGATTGTTTCATGTTTGTTTTCCGGACTGAAATCATTCCTTAATGATTTCCTGATTAAGTTCCCGGGAAACGACCTCAGTATCTGTCCCCAGGATATTCTACGGCTCCTTCTAGGGATTCGACAAGATGGTAATACTAGAGCGAAGTTTAGCAGATGCACTTCGGTGTATACCAACCCACAAGTTTACTTTCCTGTAACTGTAATATATTAATATAATAAATACTATTTAATTTCCACTGTCGGGTAATTCATTGCTTTCTTACTTTTAGGAAATTTAAATAAAAGCAAAACTTCTAAAAAATGTTTCAATTTATTCTTTCAAATACTCTTACTAGTATAAGGTAGAGGTCACAATCGCTTACCTCGGGCCACATGCGATATATTTGCTGAGCACTGTCAAAGTTAAAATTAAATTTAAGCCTTTACTTCGCTACCAACTCATACATTGAAAAATGTCATAATTTTCAATAGTAACTTTCGTTTTGTATGAAACACAACTTGCCATTATTCCATAATTTGAAGTTTATATAAATTAGATTTATTGTTAATTATTATTATTACATATGACATTATGAAATCATTAATTCGTAATATATACTAAGGGTTGAGGAGTTGAAGGATGGGAAGCTGCGTCTCTCCATCAGAACTTTTAGAAAAATATTGACCCTCAGACTTCCTAATGTTGTAATATAATGTTGCACACCTCTGATTTAAGCTGAAAGAAAAAGAAAAAAATTGGAAAAAAATTTATAAAAAAGGTTTCTATTCTTCAAAAAATATGAATCCAATTTAATTCAAAATAAAGAAAAATAGACGTTCCTTTTTTCGCTTTTTAAGAATAAAAGAAA